>JANPWX010000157.1:327247-366972 GCA_024734555.1 Trochalopteron elliotii | reverse complement strand
CCCGAGCATCACCTGCGGCCGGGCGGGCCGGCCCCTCCTCCGGGGCACCCGGAGCGCCAGGCCCACGCGGGTGTCGGGAAAAGCGGGTAAAAAAAGCGTCGCGGCAAAACAACACCCCCCGGTCCCGCCACAGCCGGAGCAGGGCGGTGTTAGGCTTGAAGGCACGCAAAGATGAAACTTAAAATTACGTTCTTTCTTAAGAACAGTTTTGTGTATTCCACGTTTTGCAACAATTGGACGCGGCTGGGGGGCAAACGCTCAGCACCCAGTGCATTTGTCAGAGCACCGTAATTCCTCGCTGTCTTTCGTTCAGGTGCGCCTCCTAATTTTGCAGCCATACGCCCCTTCTGTCAGACCAGCCCGCCTTCCTCCTCCTGGCATGTCGCCGGTCAGGTCTGACATCTCTGGGGGGAGATGGAGAAGGGGGGCCGTAGGCTCTGTGTTTGCCAAGCCACCACATCGCGGGTGTCCCCGCACTGCTGCTGCCATCGGACACTCGGTTGTGATCTGATCCCACAGGGAGAACACACTCCTTATCATTTCACAGCAGCCAGGAGCATGATAAGAGGGTTGTGGAATACACGAGGAGTTTATAGTGTTAGGGTCTGATCCTGTTTCAGCCCCTGAAGTGGTCCCACTGATTTTAAGGGGACTGTTGTCAAAGTCACAGCCAACCTTTCTCTCTGCCCCTGCGAGCAGTGTCTCCTGTCACAGCCCTTGCCCCAACAAAGCACTCATTCAAACCAACACAGCTTGGCTCAGGAGCTGCACACCCAGCTCGTAGGGGACAGATTTGCAGGCTTGACCTGACACAGAAGCAACACTTCAGGACACATCCAAAGCAGAATTTAGGAGAGATGATTTTCTGAATTAGTTTCACTCGAGATTTGCTACTCCCCTCTGTCACCCAGACTCACTCTTGTCCTCACCTCCAACTGCTTTTCTACAGTTGCTTTGGCAACTAAAAGAAAAACCCAACCCAACAAAAACCAAAATCACCCAGCCCAAGCTTTGCAGTGTGACTGAGCATGAGGTCACCCGAGGGCAAGTGCCAGCAGAAGGGAAGTGGAGGGCACACATGACCAGGCTGGAAACTCTTTCGAATGGCAGTGCAGACTTCTGTGAACTTTAGTGAAACTCCTTCTTTGGAAGAACAAATAAATTTCATTTCCTGCAACAACAGTGGGTTGCCTGTAGCAGAGGCTTTTAGACTGCAAATGAGGATTTACCAAGGGTAGGATCATTACCAGTTACAAAACCACTTAGCAAAATTAAATAATTAGCAAGGACATCAACTGCATTCTCCTGGCATAAGCCACATGAGACCTTTTACAAGTGCAAACTCCATTTTCAGTTCATCAATAACCTGAATTCATACAAACCCCACACAGTAATGTTGATCCACAACAGGACTAGCAGAGTGGATATTTTCATTTCATAAAATGCATACTGAAGTCTTAGATTACATTTAGCTTTAAGGCAGAGTGGAGAAAGCATTTTATCCAACCTCTGGGGGGAAAAAGCCCCATAAAAATCGATCAGTTCTCATACCAGATTTTTAAAAATGAAATTGCAATCAGACAATGTGTGAGTAGAGACTCTGAGCAAGCAAGCAAGCAAACTGGTTAATTTACACACATGGAACAAATGGTAAATAAAACTTCACTGACTCCAGTACAGCACTCAAGATGTTAACACTTAAAAGAAAGTGTCTTTTAATAATTGAAATAAAGCCATGCAGATAGATCCATTCACCTTTGACTTTGATGTCCTGTCTATTTATAAAATGCTTCAATGTGGAGCTGCAGAGTAGAAAAAGCATTCAGCCTTGCAAAGAAAAAGGAGGCAGAGTGGTTTGAGACGAGAGAGCCCATGGCAACAGAAAGTCAAATTACACTTCAGAAACACCAAAACAAAACCTGGAGCCTTTATAAGACTCATCAAACAAACAGGACTCTTCTAAACAGGAAATGAAGAGCTTCCACTGCTGCTTTGATCAGTGTTAGTGTGCAGTGATTTAACTGGCTAATGGCCACTAACAGGGACACAGTGGCCTGCAGCTCAGAGCAAGCCCAGCTACGTGGTTTAAACCCTCCATAGTGAATGATACCAGCCCCCTGCAGCCAGAAAATTCTACCTCTGGTACCTTCTTCCTCTCATTAGGAATGACATTCTTATGTATTTCCATGAGAATATATTCAATATCCCAATAATGAGTGTGTACTCATTAAGAAAACTGCCAGAGCACAGACATGTCATTTTAGAGAATTACACTGAAAATACCAAGACTTGTTTAAAATCTGTTTTTATTTTCAGCGCTGAACTGCTACTTTAATATTTAGCTGAACATTTAAAAGTCTGAATCCACATTTGCTCACTTGAACATTGCTCACCTCTTTGATAGAGATGTTGCTTCCTTTTTTTTAACCTCACAGCACTTTACAGTGCTTTCAAAATTTTAGACTACCTGAGATTACTGAAATTAGATGTATCACAAAATAACAGTGACATTGAATATATGTTCTCTCTTGGTCAGATATTGAAGCAAGGCAAACCCACCCACTTCTGAAACCAGCAAACCATTGCAGCCTTGTTCTATTATAACACCACCTGTACTGACTTTGGATAGAAACTTTTAAAGACACAAGACACAGCTAATTTCTCTTGCTGGTCTGCCAAATAAATGAAAATGTGTTGGGGTTGTGACTGCTGGGGTTTGGTTTGTTGTTTGGGGCTGTTTTTTTGGGAGGGTGGCAAGGTTAATAATGTTATTTATTAAATACTGAGGTAGGAATGTACCACCTAACTGATGCCACTGATTTGCTTCAGAGTGCCTTCTATTATATATTCTATTTAACTGAAAAGCTTGTACAAAGTCCATTTATTCCATGCAGACGTTGGCTCTGGGTTGCCATTTTTGCTGAACTAGAGAAGAAAGCACAGGATACACTCAACACAAAGTCTCATCCCAACTGCAGTAAAATCATCCAGCAGCACTGCAGTTGCTAACAGCCACTTAGCACTGCTCTCACAAAACATACATCCACTATCTCAACAGGTTTGCCATGGTTGAGGAGCTCTGCATAAATTTTCCTGGAAAAGATTCCTACAGAAGCTGTGGCTGCAGGCTCCAGCCCTCTTGAAAACAAGAATAGCAGAACAAACTGTACTGGGCACTCAAATTCTGTAATTTTGGGATTATTTTCTTATGCTCTCCCACATAAAGTTTAGGATAATCTTCCAGATAATCTGACCAACTCCTTAATAGCTCCTCAAAGGACTCACGGTGTTTTCTTTCCCCATAAGACAATAAAAATTCATACTTTTTTTGTGTGAGTGCTCACCCAGCCCAGAGAAAGGAAAGCCAACTCAACCTCCCTTCACATTTCCATGTCTGATCACACATGGGAAAGACTTGGAACACTTCCCTCAAAGGGCACAACAGGGACAGCTGTTTCTACACAGATGCCTGAAAAAAACAGCAGGTATTTTGCAAAGGTAGGAGGTACTAAACCTTAGTTGCTACACCTCTGCAAAGACTGGCAGCAAGACCTGTGTGAAAAAAGGCAGTGACAGCAAAGGTACTTATGTTGAAGCTCAGTTCTGTATTATTGAGGTCAGCATTGTCATTTATTTCTAAAGCTTTTGTTTTCAAATCAATAGTTATGGCCTTCATAAGGCAGCAAGCCTGTCCCTTACATTCCCACAACCTCACAGTTTCCTCTCCCACCTTCACCTCAGCCCCCTAGAAACTTATTAACAGCACCAGAAAACACCAGATCTTCCAAATATAAAGAGCAATTTCGATTTTTTTATATAAGCAGAACAGCTGAAAACCACCCATGGTCTTAGAAGTGGTGATGGAAATATTTGCCACACTTGTGACATGTTTCTGTCACCTTCTCACAGGCTCGTGGGTGCCCTGACACATCACTGAGACCCTTCAAACCTGGTCCCAAAACAGTCCTCTCCTCCCCAGGCCTCCCTCAGCCCCCAGGAAGGGCTGCAAGCAGTGAATTAAGAGCAGAGCTGAAGGGACTCCATGAGCCTGGAGGGACCTGCAGCCTCAGCACTGCTCAGCTGAAGTCAGGAGGCCACAAGCACATTCCAGGTGTGCTGTTTGGGGACACTCCTTGCCACCCTGCTGTCCCTAACAGTGGCATGCCTGAAAAGAAAGAGCATCTTCACTGCTCCACAGGTAAACTGATATCCAAAACTGTCCATTTAAACAAACACCAAGCTTCTGAATGACAGTCCTGACTGCAGGCTTACTCCTTTTATTCTTTCAACTCAGGCCAGGAACACAAGCACCAAGAACAGGGATTCAGATCTGCCCAAAGCTGTTCTCCCACTGAGCATTACAGCAGCTCCCACTGGAATTCTCATTTCTACCTTATCCACTTCAAGTATCTTGCCCTCTGCAGCAAAATTTAAATATTAAATATATTAATCATACCAACATTCCATAGAAGCAACTATATCTTCCAGATGCCTCTTCCAGAGGAATTCAGACACGCTTTCTGCACTGGATAGCTTTTGTGCACTTGTGGTATGCTGTAAGAAAATGTTACTTTTCAACCTAGTGCAACACCTGTAGGAAAACAATGACCCAGGTGGAGCCTGATGGAACATGGTTTTGCTCTCTTTCTTTATCTGACTGGACAATTCTCTGGAGAGTGGCACAGGGAGGTCTGTCAGATGTGCTCAAAAGGTCTCTTCAGACTTCAGTAGTTTCTTCCATTCCTCCCATGATTCTCACAGAGTTCTGTCAAAGCTTGATTGTGGGCTGGCTGCACTGTGGTGTGCACACTGACTGTGGGGCCCTTCCCCTGGGCCTGCTCAGCTCAGAACACTGCTGAGCCCTCTCAAACAGCCAGCTGGGCTTGGGGCTCTTGTCTCATATTAAAGTATGGCACTTGAGCAGCCTTGAATAAAAGTGTGCACCAAATAGAACTCTTAAGGCAGCAGAATACAGCTAACTTTGGACTCCTAGGAGAAAAACCCTAACAGCAGTTTAGTATCTAAACATTCACATACAAAAATATTTTTATATGTCAAAATGTCGATAGTGCTGGGAAAAAAACTAACAACATTTGTTGACATTCTTAACATAGTTTCATATTTTATCTCCTCTAACAACAAAATAATCGTCAAAAATGCTTGGTTAAATATGTACTTGCTACAGTATCTGTAAGATAAACACACCAAAAAAGTTTTTTTATATCAAATTTTGCTATTTGAAGCAGCTGACTTCTGTCATTCACACCATTTGGAACATCTGTAAGCCTACTGCTGCTCCTTTACAAGGAGGGAAGGATGTTTAATCAAGCAGAGCTCTGCAAATCCAGGCAGTCCAGTTTTTAGCCTTCATATTTTAGACAATTATCAACTAAACCAGACTTAAGTTACTGTATTACACCAACAGCAATACATACCAATGCTAAAGCAATGTACAAAACTGTGTTCTCTTTAAAAAGAGTGGAGTCTGAGTGCTGACTTGATTGGGAATGGGCTTTCATGGCAGTCCTGACATATTTCACAAAGTCAACTGGAGCACTAGCATGTCCAAAGCTGTCTTTAGCTGAGCAGAAAAAATCAGGAGTTTAACAGCTCATGTATTTCTGTTCTGCTCCCCCAGAATCTTCTTTGTATTGTGATTTTAAACCTGCCAACACTTAACAACAAAAAATTATGAATGTAGATAGAGGGAAAGTGCACTCCAAGTACAGATTCTCTCAGCATGACCACACAGGGTTGATACATATAAAAATAATCAGTATGCAACCACCTCCAAAGATGTTAGGACCAAAGTAATGAGTAAGTCCATCCTTGTAAACTGGAACATACCCCAAGTGATAAAGCCAGAGGTGACTTTGAAGTGAAATTACCATCTGAACAAGTCAGGAGAGAGACACAAAGAGAAACCAGGTAGTTCCACATGTTCCTGTGTCTGGAGTCACTTTTTGCAACTGCTCCAAAAAGCTACTTTTGCAAGACATAAATCAACAGCTTCGCTGAGAGCATTAAAATACTCAAAGTTCAGAGCCCTGAACCTTTCAAAATTATAATTTTAGTATTTACTATGCTAGACAGATTAATTTTTACAGTATGCAATTCAGATTGTAGGAGGCATTTAAACAGAGGTGATTTACAATAGTGAAATATATTCAAATCAGAACATTTTGATTTATTTAGAACCATTAAAATGGCGTCACTTTTGACTTGTAACAGCTTTTTCAAGGGCTTGTGGTTGGAAGAGGGAAGGCTGTGCAGACCAATAAAACTCTTGATGATATGAACCATATCCAAGAGCCAATATCTGACACAACTCTAATATTTCAAGTAAAAACCAACAACTAAAAGCTGTAAGATGGATTCCCACAAGCACTCTCCCATCTTTGATAAGAATCAGAGGTACAATGAACCTTTAGAGCATAATTATTTAATGTAGTTTCTTGTGGAGTCCAAGAGGTAAATCACTCAGCTGTGTATCTGCATTTCAAGGAACAAAGACCATTCTGAAGTATGTTATAGTCTTGATTTCATCTCCAGAGCACAATTTCATTTAGGGATCTAAAATATTTCTGTATTATAGAAATCTTATTCCTGCTCCAAACTGAACACCATCACATACCCTGAAAGGAAACAAACAATAAACAGTGTAAGTGATATATACTGATGAAATGAAAATCCATTCTCCTTATCCCCAAATTCCCAAGGTTTTAGCTGACAAAGGCTTTTTAAAATAAATGTTTGGACAATCTGTCATCCCTATGGAGTATTTACATTTCCAAATAAAGCCTGTAATTTGGAAATTGCTATTATACATTCACATTGCCCATAGAAACATAATCCTGCTCATGTATGAAAGACTGAGTACCTCACACAATATTCACAGACAAGAACAGGCCTCCTGAAGCTTTTATATTGCATATTATAACATTTGCTTGATGCAGGATAATTGGTTGCTAATAAATGAATTTGTTCTTCTTTTCTCTTTTTCTATAAACTTGTTTCCATTTTTAAGCAAAGACATTAAAGTAGGTATTTATCAAAGACATCAAATGAGGTATTTAACCAATCATTTGGGTTTAGAAGGCTTAAGAAAACCCCACAAGCTGTTTGAATGATCATTTCCCCACAAGAAATGAAGCTGCTGCACAATTATTTGCACATTTCAACAGCTGTTCTCAAGATAAATGAACTCTGGTGATGCTGTTTTACACCACCACACAGACTCTGAACTTCAGAAGGCTGAAAATTACTTTTTTATTTTTGGGATGTGTCTTTCCTTTATACTATTCTACACAGACCAATTTGATTGGTGGAACAAAGACAAACCTCTTCAATCACATTGGTCAGACCAGAGGGACATCAAGAAGAAGTCCCTCGTAGGGAAAGGAATGAATAACATAGTGCAGTTACAAAAACATGTCTCTTGTCTACAGAAAATTCTCTGGGAAAAGAATTCCAGAAAACCAAAACATCTCAGGCATGGAACCAGGGCACCCTCTGGCACTTGGGAAGCAAAGTTTTAACCCAACCATGAAACCAAGGTGAATAAAGAGGGCTGGGAAAGCAGCACCGAGACGCCTCCGTCGGTGTGGAGTAAACAAATCCACAAGGCAGAACTCTCTCTGAGAAAGCAGACAGGAGTGCAGAAACCTCTAAAGCAGCTCTTGTGCCCAAACCAACCTGTCTCCAGGCTGTACTCCCATGGGGAAGCAGTAGTTGAGCTCCAGCCTGGCGATGTTCCCCAGGCGCAGCACGATCCCGGCGCCGTAGGACCAGCGGATGCACTCTGCCAGCCTCTGCAGGTGTGCCCTGGGACCATCACCTGCAGCAAACACCAAGGAATGAGCAGCAAAGCAAGAGGGCAGGACTGCAACAAACACACTGGGATTTCAGCTGGATTGCTGGCTGGGCTCTGTGTCCCACTGTAGGGTGCCTACTAGCAAGGAGGAGGAAATCGGTGTTAAAGATTTCAATGTCTTTGCTGCTCCCTTCCAGGACCTGAAGGGAACTTATAGGAAAGGTGGAGACTCTTGACAAGGGCCTGGAGTGACAGACAAGGGGGAATGGCTTCACACTGACACAGAGGAAGCTCCTCCTGTGGGGAGCCCCTGGCACAGGTTGCCCAGAGCAGCTGTGGCTGCCCCATCCCTGGGGTCATCCAAGGCCAGGCTGGATGTGGCTTGGAGCAACCTGGGATAGTGGATGGTGTCCCTGCCCATGGCAGGTGGGAGAACAAGACAAGCTTTAAGGTCCCTTCCAACCCAAACCATTCTGGGATCCTAGTCTATGGTTTAGTGCGTTTTTATTACTTTTAAGTTGATTGAAGTATCTCCCTCCCATATGGATGTCACCTTTCTTACATCAACTAAGGCAGACAACAAGTGTCACTATATTCTGAAACTGACTGAAATCACCTTGAAAAGTCATACATTATAATACACTAAAATGTATCCTGAATAGAGTTAGGGAGGGGAGGAAAAAGAGCCCCATCAGATACCACACCCTCACCTAATGGCACCCCTTTTTCTTTAGTTCACCCCACTACACACCAGAACCCCACTAAAACATCATCTTTCATTGCCCCTTCAGAATGGTGTATGACAGCAAGTGTTAGTTACACATTGGTCTGCAAACATCACCTATTCACAGACACAACCATTACACTCCTGGCTCTTTTTCCTACAAGTTGTGCTGGAAATTATGGAGAGAGCTAAACAAACTACTGCCAGTCTGTCAAATATATAAATTAAAAGCAACAGGTTTTCGACAGGCACCAAAATACATGCAGTAAACAAAGTGCTTTTGAGTGAATAGACATAGAACACACAGAACAGCTCTCCTTTTTGCTTTTGTATGAAGAAAAGAGGGTTTTTTTCATCTTGTTGAGTCTTACCATAGTTGAGGTTGCAGAGATTTCCAGCATTAAGGAAGAAATGTGTTCGGAAAAGATCTCCAAACCCTCCACGGCCAGGCCGGAAAGGCAGAGGGGTGTAAAGGTGCACCCCTCCAGCCCAGTAGGCTTCTCCTCCCAAATAATCACCTGCTTGGGCAGAAAATGTTGGAATAAAGGCATGTGCTGTGCAACATATTAAAAGAATCACTTGGTACAAAAAACCATCTGTAAGTTGGTTTACATTCCATAAGTTTATATTCCACCTCTACCCTTTACAACTCTTCCCATTTGCTTCCAGCTCTCTCCAAACTCACTCCAAACTATTAGTCTGAATAATTAGCACTTCCACATCTCTTTAAACTGTCCAAGGGAAGTTGCATTTTTCTTCCTTCACTCACCTGAACAGCCTGAGGCATGCACCTACTCATGGCAGTTCATCAGAACTACCTCCTGACCACCTCTGCAATACTTTCCTTGGTTTTAAAAATGAGCAATTGATACAACTGAACAACTAACTTCAAAAGAGGCTGGATATTGAATCCACTGATAACAGAAGAGCAATGAATAGAACAGAGGAAGTTTCTTGCCCTCCAGACACCTCTGTTGAGGAGATTATTTTTCCCCTCAGGTGCTTGAACACAGGCTGTATCAAATAAACTCTTGCTAGAACCATGTTTTGGGAACTTTTCCAGCTGGAAGGTTGCTTACTAATTGAAATGACACACTGGAAGTGTGCAAGTCTGAAAACACACATGGTTTACAAAGTTAGTAATTAATCATAGCTTAACTAAGAACTACCTGGCTTTATCACACTGTGAACTAATCTGTAACAACAGATCAAAGCCATAACACTTCTCAAAGTACAGAGTGAGTGAAATTATTTTCAGGTTATACAAAGGACTCTTTGTGACACACTAATATTTACTATATTATTTAATTTTTAAATATTATTCATTTTTTTAACACACTAATGTTATTTAATTTTTAATTTATTCATTTAGTGTTGTCAGAGGAGAGGGATTTAAACAGAGTCAGACCTTCACTCTGGGGTCCAATGCTGTACATACTGAATCCACGCACACTTGTTGGTCCACCGAGGTAAAACCTAGTGAATACAGAGAAAATCAATTTAATGCTTCACTTAAAGGTAACTTTGTAACAGGTTTAGTAATGTGATCTTTAACACCAGCGTTAGAAGGCAAAACTGGCTAGAGAGTGAACAGATATGGCTTTGTGTCTGAATAAACCTATGCCTGCTACAGAATTTTGCAGGTGGTAAACACCATTTGGCAGCCATAAATATGGGCAGCAGAGCTACTACACAGCAAATTATAAATTTTTACCAGCCCAATATGAAAATGGTTTGAGTATGAACATGCAATTATAGCTAACTGCAAACATTTTATTCTCCTCAGAACTACTACTGTTTTTCTCTTGTGCAGACTTTTCTATATACAATACCTCTGTCAACTGGGAAAAAAAAAAGCCCCCAAAATTTTAAAAACTTGCCTGTCAGCTATGCTGGATGGCTTGTCTCCAATAGGTACCAGCATTCCACCCCAGAATGATGTTGAAACAACCTTTGGAGAGAAAAAACAAGTTGTTTATTAGCACTTATTCCTCAGGCAGAGCTCCCAGAGTTACAACTGCTCACAGCCTGTGGATATCACACCCTGTATGTTGGATTTGCAACAGGATTTTAAGGAAACTCTTGATGGTTGCTGCCCTCTTCCTTTTATGCAGTGCTGTGCCTTGAAAATGTCAATACAGCACACTGGAACCAAATGCTACCTCCACAGCAGGTTAAGGGAGCACTCAACCTCATCCAGCACCTCTTCCTGAGAATTTTCATGTCTCAAATTAAGACAACACTGCTGCCATCAATTATTCTTGGCAATTTGTAACCCACAGGAGACTGAGCAGCTGCCAAAAATGTACAATTATGACCTGTCTGTAAAATAACCTTATAATTGCATGAAACCATCTTCTGCAACTCACTATACTGACATCAAATAAACATACAGAGTTAGTCTTTATCTATAAAAAGTAATCCTTGCAACTCAAATCACTGAAATAAATAGATATAATCATCTGCTTGCTGCTTGTGTGCCAGGTAGAAGTATTACTGATAGTGAGATCTACTGTCAATACCTTTGGGATACAAATTATTGTAACCCCTAACTTTTAAATCTTCCTGATGAAGTTGCAGTTTAATTCCCCATTCAGCAATGAAAAGAATTTATTGCACTATCTCCATGTGATAAAAAACTTCTTTCTAAATGCAGTTAGAAATATTCCTGTGATATGGTGAAATTCTTATTTCAGTTCTTCAGTATCTCAATTCAAAACCCTATTTCCACCTAATACTAAATCAATGCTGTTGAAATCAGTCTTCCCATTTTTTTCCCAATAATCTTACACACAAGAAACAATTACATGCTAGACACCAAGATGAATAGTTATATATTCATCTAAAATTCAATTAAAAAGAAAATTAAACCAAGACTATACAGAATATTCATGAAGGTTTCAAAACTTCTAAGTTCTTTAAAAACTTCCAAGGTTTTTGAAAAATCCCTCCCAAGGAAGAGCACAAAGAACAGACATGACCAGCATCACTTCTGGAAGGAAAATCATCCTTATGGTTAACTGTGAAACAAGTTCTTTCCAAAATTCCCACTTTTCAAGTGATTGTGCACAGCAGGAACATAAAATTAAAAATAAAGATAGTTTGTTTTCCAGAGAACAAAATCAAGTTATCTACCCCAGCCCTTTTTCACAATCTTTTTCCTCATCAATAGTGAAAAATAATCCTAAGTTTAATAGCCCCAGAAAAACCTCAGGTCAATTACTAAAATATCTTTAAAAAAATTACCGAATCCCAGAGAAGTTGCTTATTCAACTGAAATTCAAAATCCTCTTTCAGAAAGCTCACATCTCCACCTGTATAGCCAGCCAGCTCCTGCAAAGACACAGATTTATTGCAACAGATATTACATGTTTCTTTCCTCTAAAAGTCCAGCACGTCTGTACCAGCACAGGCAGTATTTTTCTTTACAAGAAATACAGAAACACTGGCATGGTGAGGCAGTTGAATTTTGGACTGAGGCATGTATGAACCTCAGGAAAACAAGCAGCATTTTTTCCCTTTTCCAAATATTAAACCAAACTATTGCTTTCTGAGCCATTTTGTAAATGAAGGCAAGACAGAGTGGAGCTGGAAAATTCAGCACCAAAAATCAAGACTGTATCTCCCTAGATCTGAGAAGAGTTCATGTGGTGAAGAAGAGGGCATGACACAATTTGGGATTTTCAGCTCTCATGAAGTGACTGAACTAACTCAGTGTTAGAGGCAGGATCTAACAAATGACACAATACCTAAACCCTGAATTACAATCACTTTTCTCAGTCACAACAGTTCACTGCTGCTTACTTTTAGTTCCAGTGGCATTTCAAATCTGCCCCTAAAGCACTAAAGAAGTTAATGCTTCTGAAGTATTACCCACACAGCAGAAAAGCCAGCTTTTAGAAAGGCTCTGATTGTCACAAGAGGGAAAAGCATTTTCTGTGCCAAAATGATACATGCACATGCCTTGGAGGGTTATTTTTATCCAATCTTTCATTTTTAACTCTCAGATTTAGAAATTTTGTAAGCAGCAACAGGACTACAGCCTGGCAATCTGGGCAGGACAGTGTTAAAAAAGAAGGGCTAATTAATACCCACTGAAAATGTAGTGCAAATACTGTCAAGGATAGTGTCTCTCAGCTAATAAATAATTTAATGCTGATGGAGAGGCTGTGCTCCTCGACTAATGGCATACAAATGAAAATTTTCTACCCTAAAGAAAGGTTCATGATTTTAAAAGGCATACTCAGAAAACAGAAAATGTAATTGTCTGTAATTTTCAGTCCAAATTGTCTCCTAGTCAATTTTAGATTAATTTCTAACTTTAGACATTTTTAACATGAACATCAGTGAGATAAATCAAGACTTAATGGAACACACAGATAAACCCCCAAAACAGCACAAGTGATTGAAAGCTACCTGATTAATTTTCAGCAAAACACCTCGTTTTGGCAGGATTGAGGAGTTCCTGGAATCAATTACCATGGCATGCTGAAAAGAACAAAAAACTTGGGGTTAGGTTCTCAATCCTGTTGAATGCCTCAGAGTGACACCACGATTCTCCTTCCAAAACCGTGCAAAAAGTGGAAGGACAACCACAGCTCCAGCTAAGATCAGTGTAGCTATAGGGATTTGGGAAGAATATCCACACAGACTGGCTTTGTTTGACATTTACAGGCCACATGAAATGCAGACATTTGTATGTTCTGCCCATGGCATGCACCAGAAACAATCTGCAAAGAGTTTATTTCCTACAGACTGTAAGCTGCAGGTGAAAGATGGCAAGGGACCAGAAACTGGCATGTTTACAAAAGGCTTAAGATGAGGAAATTTAACTCTTCCTGTCTGCTACAAAACAAAGTAATTCTGCAAAAAGAGATGGCAGGTGAGACAGAGGGAGAACAAGCCAAAGCCTGACAGTCAGCTGTGATTCCCTGTTCTCCCTTGGGGCTTCCTGGATTACTCCAGGGCAATGACCAAACACAGCAAAAGATGTCTGAAGGAAAACACATTCCCTCCAAAGCCAAAAAGCTCCTTTGGTATCACTCCTAAGCATGAGATGAATTTAAAATGTTATCATGAAAAAGCCTTACAGAGAGAGAAGATTTTAGTGAGTGTCCACTTTCCTCTCGAACAGAGAAGGATGCTGTTCTGGCAAGGCAGCCAAGCTCTCTCCACACACCTTCCCACTTCATTGTGTGATTGGTCTTCCACAAGGGAAACTGCAATAAAGAATTGAGAAAGTCATGAAAACAATTGTCACGAAATAAAAATAAATGTTTTTTAGATTTGGCCCTCTGGTTTTCTTCCCAAACTCCTTGAAACAGAGAGAAACCCTTTTCCATTTCAGAGTTATGCTAATTCTGCTCCAGCCAAGAGAGTTAGATGCACACTAATTTATCCATTCCAAATGAAAAATATCTTGAATTGGGCTGATACAGTAAGCTAGGCAACCAGCTGCCTCTCTGAAATGATACTTAAAAAAAAATTGCAGAAAAACATATTGGCATTTTTATATGGCCAAAAAGAGATTGAATCGTAAGAAAAAGTCCAAGGTGCACAACCTCTGTAATTTTGAAATCACTGGCCTCTTTCAAATAAAGAGAAGTCAGCCCTGTGAACCAGTCATTCAATCATTCAAAAAGTAAACCAAGTATTTCCAAGAGCTGAACTGAAATGTAAATGAAGCATGTGTTACACTCGTGCTACACTCACATTAAATTCCACTGATACTCCTCTGTCTGTTTCTCGAAGAGAGCTCCAAGGGAACTGTCCAGTTACTTTGTATACATTAACTGAAAAACTGAAACACAACATTACTGGCAGGGAAAGGGAAACTATTCCAAGGTACAGCTGGAAATAACCACAGAAATTTAACTAAGCAGCTCTGCTACATCATCCCCAGACCCTCAGGAAAAAAATAAATGTAATTTTTACTTAATGGAAGATCTTATTACTTGTTTTATATTCCTTGACTAGAAATAGAAGTAGAGAAAAATGCATCCCCTACTTTCTTTCAAAGATTCCAGGCCGTGGTTTAAAGAAGGACAGGCCATAGGAAGTTTCCTTTGTTCCATAGGAGAACTGGAAGGTCACCTTTTCTGCACGGCCAAGGAGGTTGGGGAACTTGAGCCCAAGCACCTACAGAAAATAAACAAAGAAACCCCCAAAACACTTGACAAACAAACAAAAAATCTCCCCACATCACAGCATTTTATATCATTTGCTGTCTTGCATCTTAATCATATCCTGAAGACAAGGAAATCATGAGAATTAGAAATGAAGATATTTAAAAATACTTGTAACTGAATGTGGGTTTTTTTTTTTTTTTCTCAGTTAGTTTTCTCCCTGCACTGGCAGCAAAAGCCAACAGTGCAAGTTACAACCAAACATCCAACTCTTATTGCTGTTCAGTAGCTGCTGACTTACTCTGCACTCTCACTGAGCCATCAGGACTGATGTTACTGCAAATAAAATCTCCAAGCCTGTCCCAATGCCCTGGAGAACAAATTTTAGCACAACAAGCAGCTGCTCTGCCACTGCAGACTCTCCCACTGATGTTCAGGAAAAACTCCTGTCAGGGAGGGCTCATCAGAACCAAAGCAAGGGAGAATCATCACTGTGGAGCCACTTCCCTGTAGTTTTGTTTGGAGCAACAAGATCCTTTTGCAACTGGACCTGATGGCAGTACAAGACAATTCTACAACTCCCCAGAAACTACTGAAACACTTCTGCCAATTCTGACACAAATTCTTTGTACCCTTCAGGCAGCTCTTGGCCCTCTGGCAGAAAAGATGGAGCAGGTTTCCTCCCTGCACAGACACTCAGGAAAGAATAAATGTAATTTTTACTTAACGGAAGATCTTATTAATTGTTTTATATTCCTTCACTAAAAATAGAAGTAGAGAAAAACGCTGTACTATTGTTGTGTGTTCTATTGCAAAAGAACACTAAAAAACTCCCAAATCCTGACTGCCTTTGTCTGGCAGCTGTTGGAAGCAAACCAGTAACCTGAGCTTTGGAATGATGGTTCTTATGCCATAAAGAGAAAAGCCTTTTAGCATGATTTCCTAGATGTAAAAGCTTCTGCTGAATTTAAGGGGTTGGAATAAATAAATCTATTCAACCCTTAAGGAAACACAATCTGTGTTGCCAATATCAGTGTATACAAACTCATGCTTTCAGAACATTCACAAGTGATAAACTAAAATCAAATAGAAGAGGCAGCTGAGCACAAAAAGAGAAACCCAGGCAGCTTCCAGTCAGTTCTGAGCAGCACTGGAAGCAACAGGCAGGATTCCCTGCTGGTTTCCCTCAGGCCACAACACCCTGCATCCAGATCCTGCATAAGCAGCTCTCAACTCACCCAGTTCCAACTCTCCTTGCACATCACCTGAGTCATGTGGGAACTTATCCAGGTTAAAAATACCCCTAAGAGGAAAAGGATGAGTCCCTTGATCTGGCTTACCCACCAGCCCCAGGCACAGCTGCCCTGTGCAAGTGAGAAGGCAAAAAGGGTGCAGGAGGAGCACCTGAAAGCACAAATCTGCTCACAGACCAGCAGCACAGCTGCCATTTCCTGTGGCAATTGGTGAATATTGTTCACACAAGTTGTTAATCTGATGTATCCTCAATTGAGTCATAAGAAAACAAGTTCCAAAGCTTGTAGAATTCATGAAAATCTTGTGTTCCACAGCCCAAAAATAACTGATGCTGGGATAAAAGACAAAAACAAGAACAGTATTTAAGTCAAATATAAAGCTTTTTGACTGAGAAGAAAAATACTTCAAGTATCTTAGAAATAAAATGCCAAATTCCTTATGAATCCAGTAGATGAAACATCTTAAATACAGAGAAAGAATTCAAGAAGTTTCAAGAATTCAAAAAAATAACATGCTGAGCTGGAAGCTACAGCACTGTCCCCCAGCTCAAGACAGGCTTTTTCTGAATGAAAGCCTGACACAAAATCTTAGTGAGGCTGGAACTCCAAACTCCTTGCTAGTCTTGAAACTGAAAGGAAGAGGACTATAAAAAGGCATTAGTAATGATTTGAAATAATCCATACCATGCTGCCCTCGTTGTTGCCAACCATGGTGTTATAGCTCCCAGTTAACCTTCTCAATTCTGTTACCTCAAAGGTCACATCTAAACCATTTGGAAGGGCATCATCTCCTAAAGAAACAAATAAAATGCATGTTATCTCTAAAGAGATATCTCTAAAACTGCAGACAGAAGGTTACTTGAATTATTTGAAAACTGAGTTAAGGCATAATAGAAGTCCATGTTACAAAGGGAAATGGCTTGAGAAAAGGATGTTTGGATGTGAGTGCAGAATTTGATTCAACCACAGGATAACTGGCTTTAATCATTTCATGTCAATGTGATGTGCAGTGCAAGAACAGGACATATTTTCAAGCTTTCCCTCACACCTTCCTTGAAACTGTGGATTAAGGAAAGCTCACTGTAATTATTTTAAGTGCTGGAAATTCACTCATGGACAAGTAATATTTAAATACACATCTATGCAAGCACATGCAAATGGATTTCCTTCAGGGGGATAACGGATGTAGACACATTTGTATCCACAGCACACACCCACGTGTTCATCTAAAATTTATATAAAGGTATATACAGGACTAAATTACCCACACAAAGAATGTCCAGTCTATTACACAGGGAAATACATATTACAGGCATGGATATATGAGAAAAAAAGATGAGGATTAATGAGGAAATACACACCATGACAGGTGTCAATCAGAACATCCACCTGTCTAAAGATCCCGAGGCGAAGCAACTTCTCACGAGCTTCATGTGATTTTCTCATCACCTGCAGCAGGAGAAAAGTAGAATACAGCAGCAGAAATTCTCAGCCACAGAATCAGAGGATATTTGGGTTGGAAGGGGCTTTCAAGGTTATCTAGCCCCTTTGAGTCTTTCAGGTTAAAAAATAACAAGGGTAAATCAGGCAACATGCAGCCAAGCTGTGAAATATTCACAGATTTTGTATGTAAAAACACACGTGGCACCTTCAAAACAGAACACAACCACTTTTAACACCTGCAGCTGCAGAAATAATTTAAACCCAGAGCATCTGGCTCAACACCTTCATACCCTTCTTAAGTTAGTTTGCTTCCTGATTAGTTTAATAGTTCAAAGACTTATTCAGATAGGTTCTAGTAGTTATAACTTATTTAGGGGGTTCTCGACAGAGTTGCCCCATGTCTGAAGGGAGCAGCTCAAAGCAGAAAAAAGGGGAAAAAATATTTTTTTATTATTATTAATTAGTTAATTATTAAACAGTAAGCCTGTTATTCACTGCAATCAATGCAACTTACATCAATGAGGTTTTTTGCCTTGAAAACATCAGCAATTTCATACATGATGATGTCATCTTTGGTCCTCCCAAGCCCATCGAAGTGCACATGCTGAACCACCACCTAAAACACAACAAATCTTCACACACAAGAACTGGATTTGCATCTAAAAACCAGGATCAAGGTCACCAATGCACAAAAATTATTGTGAGAAACGCTGATGATTCCTAAGGCTAATTGCTGCTAACCTACATTATCAAGAATCAGTGCTACCTAAGTTGTTTGATTTTGTATTTTTGTTGTTCCCACAACACAAAAATGAGAGGAAAGACATCTCTGACACCAAAGCTAACACTGGTTGTATCAGAAGAAAACCCTGACAGACTGCAGCTGCTGGAGTTTTAGTTGTAAATGTTTTGTGGGCAGAGAAACAACTGCAGGAATCCCACAAGTATTAAGGACATAAGACAGAATTATGTAGTTAGTCATAGTTGTTTGCTGCTTCTTTTATCAGCTGTACATAAGCAAAGAATTGAAAGAAGAAAATCAAGTGAGTGCACATGCCACAAAATATTTAAACTCTGTTAAAATCATCACTACCACAGAAGAAGTGCAGTTTCAAATGCAGCTGAAAATCACCCCCATTATGAGGTTTTATACTTTCATCTTGATACATAATCACCTGAGACAATTTTACTGTAAAAAAACCACAGCATCTTCTATGCTACCCAGTCCAAATGGACTACAGAGATTGCATTTCCCTTATTTTTCCCCCAACCTTTTCAGTGAATTATAATTTTAGGGGTAAATATCCAAAAAAAAATCTGCTTCCAACAGTTGTCAAGGATTGGAACAGGGTTGATTAAAAACCACGTGGATGTGGCACTTGGGACATGGTTTAGTGCTGGGTTAACAGTTAAGAGTCTGTGATCTCAGAGGTCTTTTCCAACCTAAAAACAATTCTATGATCCTATTCTAGAGTTTGTAAAAGAGACCATGCAGATTATACTACCTCTATCAGAACTATCTGTATTATTTATGTATTCATGTATAATAAAACAGCAAAATAACAGCAACCAACTATTACTGCCTGTGGCTTAAAAAAAAACTCCCAAGGTGTTTATTTCTCTCCACAAAAAAAAAAAAAAAAAAAAAATCAGGATATTGCTCAGGGACTTACATCTTTGTTTTCAAGGATTTCCTGCTTGGTGTCAGGTTCAACTTCAACCATTTCAGCCTCTTCTCCCAAGGCACCAAAGTCTGGCCCGTCCATTGGAAGAGGCTCCAAACTCTGAAAGCACAAAAGAGAACTGCACTGAACAGGTTTAACATGATCTGTGATTTGTGCCTTTTGTAAATGAGAAAAAAAACATGTGGTTCTCAACAGTGTCCTCATCAAATCCTAAGGGGGAAAAAAAGCAAAAGAGAACTAAAATGAAAGGAATTACCAGAACACCTGACACCTACCTGCTTGCTGAAATTTTTAATGAAAGCTGAACAGCTTCCACATTAAATGATTTCTGAGAAATAGTCAGCATTCTTCCAAAAAATAGCCTGAACTTTTAAGACAAGCTTCCTGTGCAAAAAGATGAAAAGAAATCCAAAAAAACCCTAAAAAAAATCAGGCTGTCACTTCTCTGGTTTAAGTTTTTTTGGAGGCAAAAGAGGTTGAATGTTGAATAAAACAAAAAGGGTGTTCTCAGAATGTCAGTTTGCTTTGCATGTATTTATTTGCCTTTATATTTCAGTGTTTCTTTTAGAAGTCAACTTTCAAATAAGGCTCGAGAACCTCAGGCTCTGACCAAACACTTTAATCAAACACAGCATGGCTTTACTTATTATACCTGAAAGAGTCCTAAAATAAGACTTAGCTTTCCTGAACAATAAACTGCTGCTTTCCTGAATAGTAAATTGCTGTTGCATATCAAAATCCAGTTAAAGGAGGACAGGAGCTTCTCCCACTGTCACGATTTCCAGGCAAGTGTGAAACACCCTGTGTCCACACAACACTGTCTAGCAATTCACACCACAAGTGGACACAAAACAGAGAATACAAGCAAAAAAAAAATCTTGAATCAGAAATTACTTTAGTCACAGTATTTATGTGTTCTAGAGCCATAACTGGAGGCAGCTCCCTGCAGCTGTTCTTCAGCCTCAAAACTGAACATTTAGACCTTTATATTTCTTCTATCAGCACTGGTAGATGGATTTGGAGTTTTGTGCTTCTATCCATGATGATTTCAGGTATGTGAGACCCTCAGCCCTCTCCAAGCAAAGCAACTTTCCTCCAATTCTCACCAGGGGTGCTTCTCTTTGCACTGTGTTTTTTCAGCTGCTTGGTTTTGGGTTTGGTTCAGATCATTTTTATTCTGTTTTCACTTCCCCAGTCTCGTTCTTGCCAGCCCACCCTCCCCCCTGCCGGGAGATCAGCTCTGGGAAAGCCTCAGGAAAGACCTGAAAAAGAGCCAGGTTTTTATAGGAGGAAATGTTGTACTTAGCAAGAATTTTTTCTCCTTTGTGAGGGTGGGGGTGCCCTGGCACAGGTTTCCCAGAGCGGCTGTGGCTGCCCCATCCCTGGAAGTGTCCCAGGCCAGACTGGACGGGGCTCTGAGCAACCTGGGACAGTGGAAAACGTCCCTGCCCGTGACCAATGGCCACAAAGGTCGCTTCCAAGCCGTCAGAATCCACGATTCCATAAAAATACCCAGAAACGAGCTGGGAAGGCGCCTCCGAGCAGGGGCACGGGCTCCGACCCCTTCTCCCTGCCAGAAGCGGCTGAGGCGGGACACGGTCCCCGATCGCAGCCCCGGCCCCGCTCCGGCCGCGCTGTGCCCGGCCCGAAGGTCGCGGCGGGGAGCGCGGGGCCGTGCGACCTTCGGGCGGGTGCCCGGGTCCCACCCCCGGCGGATCCCGCCCCGGAGGATCCCCCGGCGCTCACCCGGGCGTGCACGGTGCCCATGGCGGCGGCGGTGAGGGCGGTGAGGGCGCGGCCTCAGCTGCTCCGGCGGGCTCGGGGCGCTCAGGGCCGCGGCGTGGGGGCGGCCATGACAGGCGGCCCCACCCGGCGCCCATTGGCCGGGATGGCGGAAGTGGGCGGGGCCAGGGGAGCGCTTCCGGCGGGCGGGGGTCACCGCAGCCCACAGGACCGGGGATTCACAAAAACTTCGGGAATTCACATAAACTACGGGAATTCACATAAACTACGGGAGTTTGCACAAATGGCGGGAATTGGCACAGACCCCGGGAATTGGCACAAACCCCGGGAGTCCGCACAAACCCCGGGAGTCCACACAAACCCCGGGAGTTCACACAAGCCTCGGTTGTTCGCACCAACCCCGGGAATTCGCACAAACCCCGGGAATTCACCCAAACTTTGGGAGTTCACACAAACCTCGGCAGTTCACACAAACCTCAGGAATTAGCACAGACCCCGGGAATTCACATAAACCTCGGGAGTTCGCACAGATCCCGGGAATTCAGCCCGAACCCCGGGAATTCGCACAAACTTCGGGAATTCGCACAGACCCCGGGAATTCGCACAGACCCCGGGGAATTCACATAAACCCCGGGAATTCACCCAAACTTTGGGAGTTCACCCAAACCTCGGCAGTTCACACAAACCCCGGGAATTCGCACAAACCTGAGGAATTCGCACAAACCCCGGGAATTCGCCCAGACCCATGTGTTTGTTTCCTGTTTGTTTCACCCCAAACCCACGGGATTCAGCCCAAACCCGGGCAATCAGATCGGGCACTTTAAACTGAAAGGTCCAAGTTGTAAATGACTTAAAATTGTTGGTATTATTATTATTACTACGCTTATTTTACATTTAATTGTTATCTCTAGATATTTCTATACATCATTTTTATATTTGTATTATATATTTATAGATATAACTATATATAGTCATATACAAAATATATAGAATATAGATTAGAATATATAACTGTATATAGTTATATATAATATATATTACAATAATATAATATATATATAATTTATATATTATAATATATATTAGTATATATAAAATATATAGAGAGATATTTCATATAGATAGATATAACTATAGATAATATAGCTATACATTAGTTATATTTTACTGATACATTTTATATCTTTTAAAATATCTCTATTAAATATAAATATTTTTAGTGTTATCTTCTATTACTCATAAAAGAAATTATTTAATAGGTTGTTATTACTATTATTTTATTTCTATTTTGTCATCTGCTAAGTTAGTTCTAGCTCAGGAACAATGCATCCTTTGTTTTCTCCCTTCAGACCCAACTTTCTCTGGGTTTTAATTATTTCTGTTTAAATGCAACAAGGTATTTGTAAAATAACAGAAAACAAACAAAAAATCCCATCAAAACCCAGAAAAAAAAAAACCAAAACAAACCAAAAAAAAAAACCCCAAAAAATTAAAAAGAAAAAAAAAATCTCACAAAACTTTAAATCAAGGTGACATTCAGGTCCAGCTGGAGTATGAACAAGCATCTCTCATCAACACAATCTGATTTAACTTGCACTAGGGTGAATTACACTCAAGGAAGCTCAGACACCATGGCAACAGAAGAGATTGTATTTTTATTTGTATTTTTATTTTAGAAAAAGGAGACAAAGTGGGAGCTGTGCCCAACAGAAAAAGTGGTTAGAGTTGATTTAAATGCAGTTAATAGAAATATTCCAACAAAGACAGAAAGCAAAACTTGGCATTCCTGCTTCAATTCCAACACAAACTGGTAAACTAATAAATGAAGACAATTTAAAACAGATCCTGTATATTTTTAATTGTAGTTAGAGTAAGAATTTCAACTTTTTTTGCAAGCCTGACAATATATACACCCAAGAAATGAACAGAACAGTTGAAGTAAAGTAGCACCAGCCTTGCAGAGTATGGAAACAGCTCAGCACTTCTCCCCCAACCTAAAATCCATTTGAATGTTGTAAAATGCATCCCTCCAAGCTTAGGGAAATCACAACTGAGAGACTGTTTGAAAAGCAGACCCAATTCAAGTGCTGTTATTTTTCCTGAAGCTGACACTCCCATGTCCCAGCTCCTGAGCATCACAATCCAACCCCTTGCCCTGGACACGAGGCCCTCAAGCAGCTCTTCCCTGGGTTGCACAGAATTCCCTCTTCTGAATGAGAAGCTCTCCCCAAACACGTGTGCAAATCAGCTTTAAAGCCATTATTGTTTCCTTCTGCTTAAAAATTGTACAAGACCTGGTAAACCATCAGAACAGTAATGAATCCTAACATCACTTTCCTTCCCAGATGCCCTCATCCACTAATGCATTGTCTTTGTTAAAATCATGCAGGACCTTTGTAGTGGGAATGGTTTTAGCTGCCAGCTCTCCACAGAGGTATGATTTGGCTAAATTTTCAAACCTATTATTTGAGACCTCTGCAAAGCTCCCTGAATATTGAAACTTCCACCAAGTCTTACACTCCTGCTGCTCCTGACAATCTTGGGAAACTTCCTTTGGGTATCTCACTGAGACAGGAGGGACACCTTCCTTCTTCTTCCTTTAGCAACAGAGAAGTGAAAGAAGGAAAGAAAAATCTCTGAAACTGGAGGGGAATAAAAAATAAAAAATGATCGGGCAGCAATTAGAGAGACAACCTAAACATCATTCACCACTTGCTATACACTGATTTTTTTGTTAACATCTTAACACCTTCTCCACATACTGTTTGCTACTAACCACAGTCACTATTTTACCTACTTTTCAATACTTGATCAAGTATTAAGCCTTTATATTAAGTTCCAAAGTAAAAAAAAAAGTCCTCTGAAGTCACCCAAACTGTCCTTGTTCACACTTCAGGGGAAGGTGCCCCATTTCTCAGGTCATTTTCACCTGAAGGATTTCAGGAGGGAAAGAGACACAGAGGAAAGAGAATAGGAACTGCAGAGCACATACAACAACCTAGAATAATACTGTTCCTACAGTATCATGTGCAGACAACTTTCCATAAACACAACAGCATGTTTAAATATAAGGCAAATGGACACTGGAGGCCACTAAGAAACTCACTTGTGTGTTCCTCTTAAGGGAGTAAAAATCCAATTTAAGTGCTATAAAAGTAATCCTAACACATAATATTGTTAAGAATTACATTTTAAAAAACGTTCTGTTATCTATGCTTGTTTGTCTAACAATCTGTTTACAGAATTTACACTTTTAGGCTCAAAGTAATTTTTAAAAAGATTTATTTCCAGAGAGACACTGTTTAACTACCAGTCTTAGCACAGCTGATTGAGCTGGTGCTTCAACAGAGCTATAACCTGTTACTTAGCATAGCAGCCACTGTTTTTATAATCCTTCAAACAGTAAAATTCCCAAGGCAGATTTGTCAGGAAGCTGTAAACAAGTAATTTCCCAAGACTTATTGGCAACAAACAGAGTGATCCCTAGTCTAGGTTTTAATTTTCTCTGCCAAATTTCAGTTTTGGAGACTGTGGGATCTACTTCCCAATTAATACTCTGGAGCAGTCTGGAAACTTGTCTCTGAGGAAGAGTCAACATCTATTTCCAACGCAGACTCCTCAGGATTTGGGAGGAAATTAGGATAGGATTTTAAGTCTGGCTGCTCCTGGATATCAGCAGGAGCATTTTTCACAGCTGAGTGCATGAAGCAGGAAGATTCCCAGAGCCAGCTCTCAATGTGTGCAGCAGAGTGAGGCATTTTAAGGTGGCAGTATGAAGAATGAAATTCCACAGTCGATGGAACCGTTTGACATTTTCTTAGTGATGCATAATTGTCTTTCCTGTTTAAAAGGAAGGGAGGAAAAGATTATTAGTGTTTCAATGGCATTTTTGTCAAGTTTGCACAGCACAAATACAGTTGTTCACCTTCCCCAAGGCCATCTCTGCATTCCACTTTACAATCAGCTTGTTATCACCAACCTGAACAACTGGGAGAGAACTTATGTACACTCTAAACCAGCACCTGAATCACCAGGTTAGCCTTTTCCAATTTGACAAACAGGAAACTGAAGTTTCATCCAAAAACACCCTATTTTTTAAAAAGTTTTCTCTTCTCTCTTGCAGTGCTTTTGGGAAAAAAAAACAAAAACCCAAACAACAAAACACCAAGAAAACAACATGCCACAACCTCTCTCACAAATAAAAATACCTCAACTTGCCATACACAGACACTTCAACACAGCTTGAGCTGCTTTTCCAGAAGCAGAAAAACAGTGTTTGTGTTTAATCATGATGCAAGGATCAAAGAACTCTTCTTAGAAGTTATTTCTGAGACAAACCTGTGACTCTGTGTCTTCCCATAGCGTGTCTCAGATGAAGAGACTCAGGATTGATAAGTCTGGAATATGAGAAACTGCTAAATAAGGGTAAAAGCAGCAAGGTGACAATCCCCAAATCCATTGTGGAAAGGAATCAGAAATATCATTAAGAAAAGAAGGAAGCAAAGGCCCTGGATTACACGTGCTATCAAGTAACTGAGGAGAGGACAGTAGGATGAATATTAACTATACACCAAGAATTCCATTTTTGCTCAGAGAGATGCCTCAAAAAGCCAACTAGTGTTATTCAAGAAAAGGCTTTAACTGCTTTCAAAAAGAGAGAATTTCTAAAGCTGTGTCCTTTGCATGCAGCAGCACTGCACTTTACCTGGCTGTACAGAACAGTTTGCTTTTAGCCTGGGCATAAACTGTGGCAGCAATCCGAAAAAGCTGCTCCTGCATCCATCGAACGTCAGCAGGCATGTCAGGAAACCAGTTCACCAACCTGCAGGCAAAACCAAAACACAGCTTTTGTGAGCAGAAGATTTCATCAGAGTTCTATTTTTACACACCCTGTACCACATCCAAACCAGCTTTTTTCTCCCCAAATCAACTCCCCTAACCAAGGTGTCTGTAGCCCTGGTTCCATGCCTGAGATGTTTTGGTTTTCTGAAATTCTTTTCCCAGGAAATTTTCTGTAAACAGGAGAAATGTTTTTGTAACTGTACTATGTTATTCATTCCTTTTCCTAGGAGGGACTTCTTGATGTCCCTCTGCTCTGACCAATGTGAGTGAAGAGGTTTGCCTTTGTGTCACCAATCCAATTGGTCTGTGTAGAATAGTTGTCACCTGACAGACACTAAAGAAAGACACTCACACTTTCCAGTTGTGAGATGAGAAAGAAGAAGGAAGTTAATTTGGGGTTTTGGGTCTAAATAGGGTTTGGAATTTGACCAGCGACTGGGGGATGAGGCTGACACCTCTCTGACCCCACTGGTCAAACCAGAAGTCCATCAATTTGTCCTTCCCACAAGAAGGAATGCATTATTTACAAGACATCCCTTCTTGTTTATGTTACAGTGTGTGAGAAACTCCAGTACAGAAATGTAAAACATCTGAAGGCTGAAAAATCAGGGCAACAAATAGTATAAAAGGGAGACACATCCCAAAAATAAAGGAGTCATTTTCAGCCTTCTGAATCTCAGAGTCTGTGTCGTTGTGGTGTAAAACAGCATCAGGTGTCCATTTCTTCTCAACCTCCCTGAATTCCCATCCAGCCCTCTCATCTCTCTTCTACAGGCTAAGAAAAGGGGCAGCACAAATCACTGCATCTCTGAGTGGCTGAGCAGTGTGTGCATCCCACACCCCAGGACCAGCACAGGAATCTTGTAAAATATTCCTGTCCCCAAGACCTTTGTGGTAGGAACTTCTGCTCAGTATCAAGCAAGGTGGAAGAGGAAGGAAGAATAAAAGAAAAGCACAATGGAAAAACAAAGTGAAGGCAAAACCATAACAATGTCCCAAATGTACTTTTTTTTTCCTTATGAAACCCTTAACAGGAGTCAGCTACATCAGAGTGGGACAAGGAGGAAAACCCCACAGAGAAATCTGAGGAAACTTGCTTCTTCCCCATCCACCAAAAAACGGCACAGAAGTGTCACATTCAGTGGCACAGAAAATACTTCACTGGAGTTCTATGTGGTGAGATTACCAGAATTGATTTTTCAAGATTTTCTAATGACAGTCATGACATCTGCTGTTCTAGAACTGAAATTCCCTTAAGCAACACAAAGCTTAGGACTCATAGTGCATTCACTGAGCATAACTTCTCCTTGACCAGAATTGAAACAAATCATATTAAGCCCTGCTTCAAGAGCACAACTTTCAGTCAACCTCAACAAAACTGGTAAGAGAATTGATAGGGTGAGTAAACAGTGGATTTCACTCCTGACTTCAGAAAGAAGCACAAGAAGGATGTGGAGAAAGTTCAGATTGCCCCTGCAGAATATAGTAATGAAGAATGTAATCCTGGAAAGCACAACTAAGGGTGCTTCTTTTGAGCAATTACAAGATATCTATTAGTAATATGAGTGTGTTATTTAAGAATCTTCTTAATATGCTTATTTATGTAGCCTTGGAGTATATAGGCTTTAGAAGGATGCATCAGGAAAGTAGAAATAATGGGCCTTTTTGACAGTTACCACTTGAATTATAGCCCCAGAATGCCTCCAACACTGAATAAGCTCTCAGTGAGTACATTTCCAAAATAATGATGATTCTAAAAGAGTTCTTTACAAGTTCCTTACCGTAAAGCCACTGAGTAAGCAGACTCCACTGGGAGTGTGTATGGCAGCATCAGGTAGGAGATCACCCTCATGGGGAAGAGTTTAGAGAACTGGGCATACAGTCCATTCTGTTCCTTACAAGCTTCCTGCAGTGCTTAAGAATAATTATTAGGGAAAAGGTGTTACACTAGCTGAAAGCAGTTTCAGTAACTTTCTCAGAGTTTTGTACTGTCCAGTCAACCTTATCAAGTGTTGCTGAATAAGGTTCAGTTAGGAAATGAAAGAATTAATCTCAGGGCACTCTTACCATAAACTTTTCTCTTGGATATTTTACAATATGGGAACACAGACTCATGCCACAACATTATCCAGGGACAAAAAACATTATCCAGAACTTATAAGCAATAGATCTAAGAATTAATGTGATTAAAAAAAAAAAAGAAAATCAAAGTTTGCCACTCAGAATATTACAAGAAACAGCCTGAAGCATGCACCTTTACGAAGTCTGGGAGGTAGACTCTCAAATATGCTCTTCTCCAAAGGCCATGGATTTTGCTTTAGCTGGTCGTTTAAGCTGGTCATTTTCAAAGTTTCCACTCTGTTATTTTCTGTCAATTTTCTTCTCTTCACATGGTCCCTGTGTTGTTGTGCAGCCTCGTGAGGGGTTTTTTTTGTGAAGGACAAGTGGATATAAATTGAGTCATTCAGAATACCTGAAAGAGTCAAGAGCTTTCACTTAGGTTTGATCCACAGTCCTCCTGAGTGCCTGTACTGCACCTGAGGTCTGTGTGTCTGAACAAAGACCTGTCCTGAGGGAACATCATCATCTACCCCATGTCAAATGCACCTGGCTCTTTGGATCCCACAAAAGTTTAATCACAGGGATGGCTCTTCTGAAGGTTTAGGTCTTACTTTAAAACAGGTTCTAAAGAAAAGGAAAAAAAAAGTGAACAATTAAGTGAAACTGCCCTGGAAACACACAGTCATTTACCAGTGTTGTTCTCCTGCGAGAAGGCAAAGGATTTAAAGGAGAGGAGGGAAATTGATTTAATATGTATTTGAAAGGAAACACCTAAAACACATCAGATATTTGAGAAATTTGACATAGCAAGTATCACATGAATACTTTGAGGCATGGCTACAACAGGGTTGAAAAGGAAAGCAACTAGGTTACAATATTTTTTTTCAGTTGTATCCAAAGTACAGATCTAAATCAACGTGGGTTGCATTGCAAAACTGGTGCCAGTTAAGAAACAGCACTGATAACTACCTTAGAAACAAGCACTAGATCATGCTTACAAAGAGAAAAACACAAGAAGTGTATTTGCAAATGGTTTCCAGAAAATCAGTATAAAATTACATATGAAAAAAGACTTCCAAATTTGACTAGCATCTATACCTGCATACAACAGAACCTACTTGCAAGCACTAGTAAAAGACAAATGTCAAAAGAATTACAGTGAATTTAGCAAAGGAAAATATCTGAAGTGTTACAGATTGAGGGGGGGATTATTTCCTACAGCTGAAATAACTTAATATGAAAGCTAATAGATAATGAATGACCTTGGAAAGGTTATAATTATCATTGATTAGGCTTGACGCAAAACAACCCTGTGACAGAATAAAAACAAATTTGATCACAGGATCAGCAGTGTGAAAAAACAGGACAATAGTGCAATGCAGAGAGGACATGGGACAGACAGACCAAGGAAGAACTGCAGGGAAGGTCAGATATTAGTGTCAGATGGAGACTTGCACACAGGAAGCCTCTGGGTGCAGGACAGCAGCAGAACCCAGCTCAGCACAGACAACCAAGAACCTTTTAATCACCAGGTAAAAGCAATAAAGCAAGACTCTCTCATTAAATAATAATAATAAATAATATTAACATTATAGAGAATCAAGCTCTTAAGCAGAACTGTGAGGTTCTTCAGTGAAGAGAACTGTTTCGAGACAACTTGAATATTCAGTAACCAGGCATCAGCAGAGTACATCAACGACTGCATTTCATCCTGCAGCTGGTACTATTCTGTAACAGTGCCAAAGTGCCATTCCCATTCCTCTGATCTGACCCAGTACCAATTTGCTTCTGCATCCAAAACCTACAAGGCCCAGGCCTACATTTAACACATGGTTAACTTCATCCTAATATCAAGTTACTCTTTCCAACTTGTTTGTCTCAAAGCTTGCAGAGCAATAATATTTATCAATATAAAACATGTTATTAGAATTCTAGGAGTAGAGCAGCAGAACTTGTAATTCTTCTTCCTAAACTTATCTGGGTGTCAACAACTGCTCCACTGTAAGTTGTCATCTTCTAAAGTCTTTTCTCACATAGGGGCTTTGTGAGTGACTGTGTTTTTATTTTTCTTAGCCAGCTCCCACTTCTGGACTACCAGAAAAATCAATTGGATGACAGCAGAGAGGAGGCAATGGAAGATACAGCTTTCAGGAGAGGGAAGCAGTAGCCTATTCCCATTAAGAATTCCCATTTCTCAATTAAGACAAAGCCAAGTAATATGATTTACCTAGAACTGGAATTCATTGGAAATTTCACTTAACATTTACTTCACACGGATTTGACAAAACCCCAAAAGTTCAATTTCTGTGTGGCACAGTTCACCTCAGGTGAACTCTAACTATGACATTTCTACAAGAATGAAACTATCACAATCCCTCCAAAATTCTCAAACCCCCTTCTTAGCTGCACACAATCCCCTCACCCTTTTTGCTTGATTCTGATCTGAGGTTTGTCTGTTTCTTAAACTCAGGTTAAGACCATATAATCAATAATTATCAAAAAGTTTAACATACCATTCTTCTTCAAGAATTTAAGAGCATCCAAATATCCCTGCTCACAGATCTCTCCGAGTACCTGCAAATACAGAGTGAATGAGTCAGACAAATAAAAAAGGAGTGTCAACTGCAGATCAACAGTTTGCAGAATGAAAAGCCTCTTTCATCCACCTTCCACTCGTGTAAGAAAAAAGCCACTTTAACAACTGCTGGGATACAACAGATTCGGGTTAATATGGCTGCTGTGATGGTGCATATGTGATCATGCACATTAACTTATCTTAGAGATGCACTGAATGATGGCATTCAAACAGATTGGAAGACTTCCCTCTCCTCTTGTTTCCTTGATTAGCTCTTCAGAAGCTGCCAGCAGCAATGAAACAGGGTGTTTGGAGTATGCCAATTCCCCTCCTTCCCTCCCAGTGCTCCTCACATCCCAAAGCTTTGAAAAATTAGCTGTGCAATTCTGATGCTCAGGTTCAGAGCTTATCTTCCCCAGGAAAATATCTTTTACTAGATGCAATACCAGCTCACCTACACAGGGGTACTAGTAAAAAAAAATTTAAAAAAATAAAGCCTGCATAAGTAGAATTTAAAACTTGTCTTGAAGCAGTCAAAAAGCCCTCTTAAAGTGTATCTGCAGCAGTCAGAAAAATTGCTTCTTTGTTGTACCATATCCCAAGCCAGTTGAAAAGGTCTGGTTTTATTTTTTTATTTTTCCAATTTCCACAACAGCAATTCAAGAGCATTTCCCTCTTCAGATCTGCAACTAAGAGCAATAAGCAAAGCTTAAAGCCAACTTGCCTGTGCCAAGTATTAATTAAGACCTTTACAAAACCATGAAACTTTAGAATGTCTTCTAATTTCTTAGCAGGTAAACATGACTATAAACTGACTGTTGTTAATTTCCCAGTGTTGATTTTATGATTGAATCCTGTGATAATTCCCAAATAAACACTGAAAGCCAGCAGCAGGATGTGCATTTTTAGCCCCAGAGAGACCAAAACCAAGGAGGACGTAGAGAAAACAGGAAAAAAAGATAGAAACAAGATACAGCAGCAGAGAGGTTTTGTGTGGCTGGATGGAATGCTAAGACACTGCAACTTTCTGCAGAAGCTTTCAGGTGGGGAGGTGAAGCAAAGGAAGGCAGGGGCTGACCTTGGGTTCAGGTGGGAAGAGCGCTTGTGTTAAACGATAAAAGTTGCCCAGGCTGAACTGGATGCTGGTGTTGGTCACGTTCATCTCATGGAAGTTGGCTGACTTCCCCTTGGGACAGATGTCACACTCCCCAGCAAAAGGGGACACTGTGATGGTGTTTTTGCACTCATAGTGAGGCAAGTTGTCACTGATCCCTCCGTCCACGTAGCGCTACAAAAAGAAACAGGAGCAGCACACGTCTCAAGGGCTGACAATGAGCAGCAGAGTCCCCCAGGCAAGAATGAAACTTTTTGTGGTTGTACACCACAACCACAAAAAGACTCTGAACTTCAGAAGGCTGAAAAAAATGACTCCTTTATTTTTGGGATGTGTCTCCCTTTTTATACTATTCTACACAGACCAATTCAATTGGTGAAACAAAGACAAATCTCTTCAACCACACTGGTCAGACCAGAGGGACATCAAGAAGTCCCTCCTAGGGAAAGGAATGATAACAAATTTGCTGTTACAAAAACATGTCTCTTGTTTACAGAAAATTCCCTGGGAAATGAATTTCAGAAAACCAAAACATCTCAGGCACTAACCAGGAGTCTACATGAAACAGCACTTAAGGCTGGAACTTAACCCTGGTGCTCCCAAGCTAAACATTTTAAGTGGCATGATCTGTTCTCTAATGCCAATAACCATCCCTACCTACAGTCCCACAGGCCATGGGAGCATATTCCCTTTGGGATTTTTCTGTATGCTTTTTTTAAAGATGATAATCCTGCACAGCGTGCAGAGAAAAGCAGCTCCATGCTTCAAAATTCAAGTTCCAAGACACTAAACCATTCCAACCTGAAAGCATTCTTCATAATTTGGATTTGGATTTAGGATTTGACAGAAAAGCATCAAAAAAGATTTGGATATAAGGAAAGTGTGCATAAAAATGGAACAGTGCTTCAGAAAACTTTGCCAAGTCACAGACACCTATTGTGCTTTGTGTGCAAGTTCCAGGTTATGCTTTTGTCTCTTTCACACTGAATGGCCCATTTCTGTACTTTTAGAGCATCACCACCTCAGACATTTTAAGATCCAAGGCCCAAAGTTCTCTCTTTTGGGGTAACCACTGTACAGTGCAGCAGCTGCAGTGGCTACAGACAGCCCCTCCAACTCACTCACAGCAGCCAGCCTTCCAGTGGGCCACAGGAAACTGGTTTGGGAACAAACCACCAACTTTGCTGCTTCAGAGGCTGCATTTTCCTCCTTCCTACCAGGCCAGCAGACCTAAAGCTGTAGATCCTTATCAAACATACATGTAACAGTGCAGTGATTTGAGCAGGAGCAAGCTGGATTATCAGTTTCAGCAGCCCTGATACTCGGGCCCTGACCATTCTGAGAAACACATTAGGAATTAGGAAAGAGGGCAGCTCATGGCCTGTCAGCTCCTCAGGATACCCTCTGGACCCAACAGATTGCAGCTCCTGCCAAACTTTAGGTGTGTAATGCAATCATTAAAGTACAAGTGAAATCCCCAAGTCATTCGTGACATAAATAAAATACAACAAATCTGGCAAAGGAGGACCCTTCTCATGAAATTTTTAAAAGGTGGAAGCAAATATCTGAGCCACTTTTCTACTGATCTAAATTTCATGATTTGGAGTATCTGCTCAGCTGTTCCTCCAAGTCACTTTTTAAATCTAAAGCCACTGCTGTGTTTGAAAGGAGTAAAAAAAAACCAAAAAAACCCAAACAAAAGCCACCACACCCAAAAGCTTTTGGATTGGCAGTTAGATACACCTCTTAAATGTTATCCTTAAGCCTTTGTTTTACCATATAGAGGGAGGAATGCCAAGCAGTAAACAGCAAGATGCCACAAAGTTTACATTTGTGGCATTCTATTGTGCTTAAGCCTATAGGAGTCATGCCAAGCATATGTAACTGTGGTATTCTGACTAAGTTACATCCCAAAATACCTCCTAAGCATTAAAATCCTATCGACATAATTGCAAAGATTCAAAGAATGGAATGGTGCCTTCCTTCCCTCAAAATATGGCCCAATAAAGCATCACTTGAATGGTTTTGTACTCTGAACTAAGCCTTTTAAAATAACATTGTTGTCTGGTGACAAGAACTGAACAGCCAGATTAGCCCGGATCCACCTAAACCTTGGATTCAGTCCAACGTCCTGTTTTTCATAACACCTTTAATCTGGAAGAGTTTAAGGAGACATACAAGGTTTAGAAGCACAGATAAAGAAAATCCCTATACAGTTCTAATCACTTTTGCTTAAATTTCAGCATGAAGAAGAAGAAGAAAAAAATACATTTCACGTCTATTCTTTACCTTTTAATACTTGCAAATTGCCTTGAGAACAGGGTGTAATCAACCACTGTTAAAGACCTTTAAAGTTTCCTTTCTTCCTTCCCTTCTCCTTGTGCAAGGAGCACCACAGTTGGAAGGAAAGCAAATGCAAGTGAACAGAAGTGGGTAACAAAAAGCCACCGATGTCACTGCCTTGATTTGAAATGCAGATCTGCTTCCAGCCCTGTAATTGTAACACCCACAACAAACCGTGCCAACTTTCCTGCAGTTTTTGTTTCTTTAAGGGGGGATTTTAGAGAGCCCAGTAGAGCCATGAAGTATTAAGAGGCTTGGTAAATCAGCAGTTCCTGGGAAGCCATAGAACATACTAATATACTGATATTTTACCTCTAAAAGTAAGCTTTCTTACACTGAATACATATGCCAGAAGGCATTAAAAAGCTTTGTTTGCACCTAACTGGACACAGAACTTAAATTCAGTTCTAAGGCAGATCTCCCTACAGCCAGAACACAAAGATATACAAAAAACTATGCTACAAGATATATTTTTAAACAATTATAGGTGACTCTCCCTGTAAATTTTGTGCAGGTGAAAGAGCATCACTTCCCTCAATAAAAATTTACCCACAGGTTTCATACTCGTTATCTTATAGTATGTTTCTCTTTTATTAATGAATTTTATGGGGCAGAGGAGGGACAGAGAGACAATATGTGTGTGTTAAAATACACACAGTATCTTCCATACATTCAGTGTTCCTTTCTTTTTTTGGGAAGTTGTTACAGATACAGTACTAGAAGCTATGATGAAGGCACTTATTTTACAGCAGGATAACAAAAAGCCCCACATGCATTCTTAATATTTTCAGAATAGCTAGAACTATTTTTAGATCTTAACAATAGAGACTTACCACACCTCTAAATGATGGTGGAATGAGGCCACAATAAATAGGGACAAATGAACTACAGATCAAAGCCTGTAAGAAAATGAGACCATAAAAATTAAATGTTAACTGTTCCATTATTGACATAAATATTTATCTTTATAAAATAAATTCTTATTCTCTAAGGCTGTAGTTTTATTAGATCCACTGCACTTTTAAGGCAATTATCCTTTTTTATGACTGATCCCTTGCATCTCCTCCCTAAAACAGTTCAGACACATTGACTGGGAAAACCAGTACATGAATGTGGTGTAAAAAAGCTCCAATTCCTCCTTAAAACACTGTCAGAGTAACAATACCTGAAATGCTTAAAGCAGGAACCCAACAGGTGATGTTAAAGTGACCTAGGATTACAGAAGTTTCTAAAAGTTACTAAAAAGAAACATACCTGTATAACTTCTTCTTTAGAGTTAAAATTAGATATCAAGGCATTTTTGCCATCTGATACTCTGGTGAGTGAAATGCACAGTCTGCCTGATGACAACTGGTGTGTGTTTTCTGGAAGATTTCTCATCAGCCCATCTCTTATTATCTTTATCACATTAAAGGAAGGATGGAGAGGACCAAGATTTCGTTTTCTGGCTTCTTTGGCTAATGCCAGAACATCTGCACAAGCCTGGGCTGGAAAGAAAATGAATTGCATTTAACAGCAGAAACACAACCCACACTTGGACTAATAAAGCATATCTAGAGCTCCAGCTTCTCTCTCTTATTGCTAGAATGAAAATGCAAGAGGTTTTTAACAGATTAAGTAACTGTCCAACACGTTTAAGGAGTTTAGGAGTTTTCTGAGAGACAAAGAAATCGCTTTAAACCTTCAAAAGGATCTCCTGGTGGAGATTAAACCATGTGAGATACTTGCATTAGGAATTATTCATTCCAGAAACACATTTTTTGAGGGGGGGGGAGGGGGAAAGATGAACCAAATTTAAGGTTTCAGGGCACCATTTCCCCTCATTGATACATAAACACACTCAAGGAAGCATGAAGTGAGATCTGGTAGGATCTGGTAGGAATGCCAGGAGGGAAGTTTTGAAAGCAGTGGGAAAGGAATGTGGAGGAGATCCATAAAACACCACACAGGTCTCCACCTAAATAGGTGCATTTTTACAGTTACAGACACATAATAATCTTTTCCCCAATTAAATCTATGTTTGGGACCTTCAGGCCACTACAGAAGACAGGATTATTCCTGAAGAACACCAAATCCTTTCAGCATTTAGTCACAGGAGGAAGAGCAGCTCATCCACCTGCAATGCTCTGTTTGAACTCAGAATGTGACATTTCTCCAGGGCACACTTTGAGGAAATTGCTTGTAAGTTTGGTAGAGGAGAGGGGGGAAGGTCAAAGTAACACCTTATCAACCTGAGTGACAGGCTACAAGGTCTTCTGAAAATATTTTCAGAACTTACATACTTGAATTTACTAGAAGAGATAAAACTCAATTTATCTGGTTAAATGTGAGCACTGTACTGCCAACAACTCTGCTTAAGCCTTTGAGCTCAGATTAATTTCCAAAAATACTACCTTTCTACAATGTTATTCCCTCCCCCAAATAGCAATAACTAAACATTTATCATTCTCAACCAAGAATCTATGTCCAAAAGAGCATCTCTAAAAAATCTGAGGTACCAGACACACTCCATCTTCATCACTTCAATTCTTTCACTCCATCCTCACAGAGGGAAATCTTGGGCCACAAATCCACTGACACAAGTAGCCTGACACCACCTCCCATCCCAGAAGACAGCAAACAATTTAGACACAGCTCACTGTTCATGGTCAGATACGTGTTTACCTTAGTAAAACTCATTTTACACGAAAAATAAAAAAAATTGCACAAGTCACATTCTGACAGGTGATGAAGTTATTTCCAAAAGCAGAATCAGGCAGTTTGAGCAGTTCTAATTTTCCCTGCATCCAGATATTCATTACCAATTCCCTTTTTTTTTTTTTTTTTTATTTAGCAACGCTCAATCCTCTAAACTTCCTAAAAGCAGCTGTGTTGCAGGAGTCTGAGGTACTGAATTACCAGAACTCTGGCCAGGAAGAGCAGTCTTGGAGCATATGCAATAATTACCTTTTCCAAAATAAATAAGAGTTTTGAAAACTTATGCACCAAACAAGTCACTTGCCTGTTCTAAAATACAAACCAACAGCAAGCAAATGCATGCAATTTGATTTAGCAGTTACCCATCATCTCCACATATAAGAATTTCTATACTCGAAGTAGTTCATAGGAAAAAAAAAAGAAAAAAAAAAAAGGAAAAGTTCTATTGAAGAGTATGTGATATTAAAACACTGAAAATTTACAAAGCTTTTTGTTATTAATTCAACAGACTTCAAAGTAGTCCAACTTCTTTTCCTTCTCCCTTCCTTTTCCAACAGGACTAAAATACAGTTACCTCTTAGGCTGGTGTATTCCAAAGCAGGAACATCTCCAAAAGGGACTAAGGGCTAGAGCTCAAGTCAAACTGGGATTTTAGGCAGGTCTTGGTCCATCTGTTTTATTTTTGAAACACAGGAGAGCTAAAGGAAATTAATCTTCCTAATAAATGTGAACTGTTTCTTGTTATAGCTCTGCATTCCTATATTTAATCAGTCGTTGACTATTTGTTTGTTTCACAGAGTAAAACCTGAGAAGTTTACCCCACAGAGTAAAACCTGACATGATATATTCACAGCCTTCACTAAACCTGCTCTCTTTAAGTGCTCCACTGGGATGGATAATCACAGCACCATCAAAATACCACATCTCCAGCACATCCCAGGAGTGCAACTTGAACATTCCAGTTTGGAATAGCCTGGAATGCACCTCAACATCAAAACAACATTCATGGCTAAGCTTCCCAACCTCCCCCAGATTTAATGAGAGAAACCTCTCTATCAGTCTATAAAAGTACACTTTTCTTCCCCATCCAATGGCTAATGATGGTATTTATCCACATGTGAAGCTCCATGGACTCCCCACCTACCCAGCAGGTAATCTGAACCAAAGAGAAAACCCTTCACCTCAAACATCTGGCTACAAGGCTGCAAGAAATGAAATGTGCTCTTCAATCCCAGCCACAATCCCTGCTCACAGATTTGCACACCCCTCTTTTGTGTGCACCAGCACAGGGCTGGGCCCTGCCAAGCCCCAGAAAACATCTCCAAGCGTGGAGATCCCACAACCTCTCTGAGAAACCTGTTCTATTATTTTACTGCTCCCACAGCAACTGTCTTTTCCCTTACACCTCCTCTGAAATGACCAGGTTCCAGCTTGTGCCTGCTGCCCTCCCATCCTTCTGCTCACCTCTGGGAAGAGCTGAGCTCTGTCTACCCACCCTCAAATGCAACTGTGGGAAAAAAACCCACAGGACTTATTGCACCTTTAGCTGCAGGAACAAATATTGCACATTAAAACATATCAGAGTAAGAGAGGCATATGATACAAACTCATAACACGTACCTATAATTGTAAAACAGTTGTTTCTTTACAGCTTATTTACCATCCTCTGCTTTCAAACAAGCTCAAAAAACACCACAGCTAGCAACTCAGAGAATCAGCATGGGAATACCTTATTAGTTTTATCAATTTACAGCAATTCACAGATTTTTAGAATGTAGGTGGTTTTGAATTGTCTTCCAGCATTCCCAAGCAATGTCTTTTTTTTTTTTTTCTTCCCAGTAGAAACACACTTGCCCATGGAATCTGCTACCTTGGACAGTGACCACATTTTCTATTAGTTAGAGGAAATCAAAAATCTCAGTTGGCATATGAGATTGGTAATAACTGGGAAACCTAGTAGTTTGACATCTACAACTCTTAATTATTAAAGTGCTAAACCATTTAAAAGTTATTAAAAATGTTAAAGTTATTAAAATGTTATTTAACTCATATTGCCAAATGAACAATATACATTTTCTGGGCTTGGGTGTGCTTCAAATATTTAAGACAGCCTCCTTCTCAAATCATTTACAATGACTTACAACTTAAAACTGGGTATGTTCTAAAAAAAGAAAACCAGCTTTGGGGAAAAAAACAGCTTTCCTATTGGGGAAAATTATGGTTTGTTTTAAATGCTGATAGTGGGCTCATAATAACTCAAGTGTGTCATGTTCAGACATTACAACAAAATCAAATTAAGCAGCACAAGTTTATTGCTAAAGCTTTGAAGAAATTAGGTTTACGTGCTAGAGCTCAGTGGCTAAAGCAGCAGGGACAAGCATTGCTCTCCTGTACTTACAGAGAACTTCTGCTTGTTTTAGTCAGTGGATTTTTTTCCTAAGAAATTTAAAAGCAAAACCCACAAATCGCTCCAAATTCAAAAGAGGCACTCCTTGTTCTCCTCCTGTTCTAAGATGAAATCTCAGTTTACAAAATCCTCTAGTTCTAAACCAGTCAAGGGTGCTGCTAGCAAAAATCAGTGTGGAGTCATGAACTAGACAAGCATTACTTAATGGATTTCTTCAGAATAAAGACAAAATCACTTTCAGATTTTCAGATATTTCATACAGTTTTTTTAAACTGCAATCTAGTCACTATCCTAAACACCTTGATATTTGATGGCTTTTATTGAGTTTAATTCATTAGAAAAATGTACATTCATGAGTCCGAAATAGGTAAAAGGCGTATTTTTCCTACTGCTAGAAATTAAATGCATATTTCACAAAGCACACTGCATTTAGTTTCAAACTAACATCTTTAATCCGGCATCAACACAAGACTACCTCCATTTATTCAAACAACAATTAAAATCAGCGATTTTAACCAACCCACTATTTCTAATCATACACCTCAGCGACCTTTGCACCACAACACCGTGCCCAGATTAGAGAGGAAAAGCACGTTAAAGCTAACCTAAGCCCCGACCTTAACTCTCTTAGCCTTACCCCAGAAAGGAGCAGCTTTGGAAGGAAGCACAAGATAAAGCCACCCGGCACCTCACGTGCAGGGAGATGCTCTATTTCCCAACGAAGCGCAAACACTTTGTTTACAGCCGATGACAGGGCCGGCCGACTGGCTCCGGAGGGTGTCGGGGCTCTCCTGCCGCTCTCCCAGGTAATTCCCGGACTTTGGACAGCGGCGGTCACAGCAGCCCCTGACGCACGGGAGGAACCCGGACCTTTCGGCTACGGTAGTGTGGGAATCGGAT
>JANPWX010000157.1:244988-326847 GCA_024734555.1 Trochalopteron elliotii | reverse complement strand
GTAGGGAAGGAAAGGAAGGGATCTGGGATCTGCAGGTAGGGAAGGAAGGGATCTGGGATCCGCAGGTAGGGAAGGAAAGGAAGGGATCTGGGATCCGCAGGTAGGGAAGGCAGGGATCTGGGATTGCAGGTAGGGAAGGAAGGGATCTGGGATCCACAGGTAGGGAAGGAAAGGAAGGGATCTGGGATCCGCAGGTAGGGAAGGCAGGGATCTGGGATCCGCAGGTAGGGAAGGAAGGGATCTGGGATCTGCCAGGCACGGCGGGCAGCGGGAGGCGGCGCCGCTCCCCCGGCCGTGGGAGGTGCGGGCTCAGCAATCACCCCGATTATCCACGGCTCAAAGGAATCCACTGTGCCAGCCTGTGCAAAGCATTCGTATTGCGTGATCTTCTCTGTTTAATACTGAAACTTAAAGAAAATAACACTAGGCTTATGATAGAATAATCTGCTTTCAGGTTGCAATTTCAATCTGCAAACAATTCTGTGTTCGTGTTCTACCAGCGTTTTACAGAAAGAACTTCAAGCAAAGCAGCTAAATGCCATGTGGGGTCTAGAATGGCATCATCTGGCAGAGTTTTGGTAGTACCAGCTGACTGATGCATCAAAACTAAGTGTCAGGTACTGGTGGACTTTTGGAAGTCTCATAATCTTTAAGACTCTGAAGACCTCATGCTTTCGGCTTTGCAGGCTTATTGTCCTAAACAACAGTTCAGATATTTCTGTGTAGGGCTGCACTGCAGGCCAGAGATACATTTTAAATCATTTTCTGCTCAAGTCCTCTTAAATGCATCTGAACACGTCCAAGTAGGGCTTAGCTCCTAAGGGGCAAGTTTCCTCTAAAATTTGTAAGAACTGACATTTGTATGTGACTGTGTCACCACAAATCCGAGTCCCCATTAGGCTCATGCTGCAATGCTGTTAAGAGACTGAGTAGTTCAGAAGGGAATTCACAACAATTGCCTTGCCCAGCAGGGAGCTCCTCAAAACTCGACTGTGAAAATAAAACAGAGAACAGCACGTCTGAAATCCTCCAGGATTTAATTGCCTCACTCAGGACTGCAGAAATCCTCTTCAGCTACCTGCATGCAGCATTGCATCATAACAATGGGGTGTTATAACATCTCAGAAGAGTCCAAGAGGAGTTCATGCTTTCCAAATACACCTAGGAGTACACCTTATGCTGCGAGACCTTTTATTTATAGAAAGCACTGCCACGAAGAGAGCAGAATTCAAGCTCTTTTTCAATCTGAGTGGACTTGAAGCCGTAATTCTGCCTCTAAATGAGCACCACAAGCACTGGGCCATATTTCCACTTCTCCCACTTCTACGTTAGCTCTCCAGCCACTTGTCTTGTTGAGCCATTCATTCACTATTTCAATGAGCAGAGCAGGGAGTGTCCTAATCCAAATCCTGCTTGTTTTTAAGGTGCTTCCCATTGTTTAGGGAAAAGGAAGGTGTGAGATTGAACCACTTTCAGTTCCCCTGGAAGGAATAAGCTGAAAAGAGAGAGGAAACCACATCTCACACTGCCTAGAAGAGTTGTCTTTCATTAAAAATGTGACTGTGACTCCTGTAACTTTTCCATTCTCTTCTAAAGGAAAGGCCCAGCTGTGCTGTGTTTTGCATTCACTTCATGTGTGCTCTCATGCTGTTTACTCAGACTTTAAGTGTGGGATAGTACCATTTCCTAATCCATGTTTTGGAAAATGGGCACTGAGGTGTTCAGAGAAGGATGTTTCTGGACATTACAGAAATCTGACAGAGCCAATTAAATGGCAGGTAAGCAAGGGATTTGCAGAACATTATCACATCAATAGGTTTTTCAGGGCTATGCTCAATTTTGCTGGTAGACATCAACTCTGCTTGAAAATGGGTTTTTTAATCTCTAAACTGTCACTAGAAGGCTGTTCCTGAGCCACATTTCCCAAATAGTCAGGAGGAGTCTTATTTCTCCTGTAAAATGGCCAGTTCACAACCATCTGCTCCTCTGCTTTGGCTCCTTTCACATTAGTATCTCCTACATTGCACTGACAGTGGTAAAAGTGCTGAATTTTATTCCCTTTATCCCCCATTCTGTGACTCTCAGGGAGCTGAGCTCCTCTGGCTTCCTCTCATGACACAGGTACTACAAATGCTCCCCAACCAGTAAAGCAACTGGTCCTGGGGCTTCTCCAGAGCTCTGCACAGTCCTTGCTAGGGAAGCTGAATCACAGATTCTGATTGCTTGTGCTGTGATGAACTGGTAAATCCAGGTCCTTCTCCTATCTCAATTCACATCAGTGTTTTTAAACGTATTGCAATTCCCCCAGAACACAATACCAAATTTGTTCCTTACACTGGTGCTCACATATGCCCAGCCTGTCTCAGTATCTGTGTCTTCCTGGGCTACCTCTAACAAATAGTGCAATTTCTCTGCTACATCATCTCTAGCTTAGCAAATAACATCTCTTGCAAAAAGAAAAAAAAAAAAGGCAATGAGCAAAAAAATTTAAGCTTAGGTGCATAACAGCAGGATGGATCCCATCCAAGAAAGGTGATACAACCTCATCACAAGCGCTACCAGCCCTACTGCAATTGTACAAGATGCAGTTTCAAGATTTATATCTAGTTCATATCAAGTTTTTGATCAAGTTTATAGTTGATATCAAATATTTTTGACAGGTATCAAGCTCTGGTTTTAATCAAGTATCACTCCATGTGCTGCAATCCGTGTTGCAGACGTGTCTGAAATCTTTTACTGAATCAAGGCCATAATAATTTTCCCATAATTCCAGGACCATGAAGTAAGGCCTGAAAGGCCTGGTGAGGAAAATCAAATGCATTTCAGTGGGGCTGTAAACTACCAGGAAACTTGCAATGCAGCTTGCAAACTTCTGTAAGCAGACACTGACCCAACCCAATGTCTGGCATATAAACTCAACAGACACACCTTCTGTTTGTCAGCCACGTTAATTATGATACAGGCATGCCATTTTCCTGAGATGTGGACTAAATAAAATCTTTCATGCAAAAAGAGAGAAGCTGATGGGGCACTTGTAAGGTTCCTTTTAACTCCTTAGAAGAGAAGTGCCATTTAAGTACCTGCAGTACCTGAAGGCACATAATTTATGGGAAAAGGAAGCACATAGGATGGAGCACCAGCAGGAAATGACACACAGTACCAGGCAGGTGACAAATTATCAGGTCTGAGATCTTGGCCAGCTGTGTAAATCTGACAACAGTTTCTGTCATTGGACAGAGAAAGATGTCCAAGAAGTTATTGCTAAGCCCTGTTTGGAAACAGTGAAGGTTTTCTATGATTTTTTTTTCCACTTTCAGGGATTCATGAATAAAGCATTTTAAAAGAGATTGATGTCTCACAATAGCCTTTTTCATGGGAGAGGTGGAAAGGGATGCAGTAATGGCCTTGTATCACTTAGCAAGTCTAGTTTCAAAGTTGGAGGGGAAGTCTGATTTACTGAGTGCTAAGCCAGATCTACAGCCTAGAACTTCTCCAGAAGGATAACAAAGTCCCTGCCAGAATTTCTGGAGCCCAGGACACTTGCCAGTGCAGTCTGTCATGTGTGTGTGTTCCTGTCAAGTGACCTTGTCAAGTGATCACCTACCTAATCTAAAAATATCAAAGCCTCATCTCTGCCTAACACCTTTCTGGGAATGCTGGGCTTTGAAAACTTTCTGCAGAAACACAAAGCATTTGTTGGCAAAGTTTAGGTGCCTTTGGTGAGTAATGCAGCCTTGGTTCATGATAGAAAGCCTTGCTCTCCTCTGCCTAAAAGAATCCAGAAAGCAAAACCAAGGGATTGCTTTACTCTCCCTTTGAGATCTCTTACGTGGGATGCTGCAAGTTTACTCCTCTTGTTTCAGTGCATGCAGGGGAGAAAGAATATGAGCCCTGCTGTCTTTGTTATTCAGGTTAATGCTGTTTATGTTCCTCTGAAGATGCTAATTTGTCATAGAAATTATAATAAATTACAGATATTATTTCTACTCCTTTTATGGGATCATCCTACCAGGGCTGGATAAAGTAAGAGAAATTCTACTGGATCAGTGGCCAGGAGAGTGTTAAACAGCTTTTCCTCTTTAAGATGCATGAGGAACCACAGGGCAGGAATGGAGAAGTGTTGAGTTACAGAAGGGGGAGGTAAGCTGAGGACAAATACAGACCTTAACCTGGACAGGGAATTCATGACACTCCTGGTGCCAAGGCCCCACGTGCAGGGCTCTACACTGGGGGCCAGGGACAAAGAAAGGACATTGAAATCGTCCTGCCAAGAGAAGTTTCAATGTTTTTTAGTCCATTTGCAACATCAGCTGAAATCCCCTCACTGCACTCTGTTGTAAAACTCACAGGAACTACACTTGGCACAAGCATCCTTCATGTTCCATTATTGGCTTCCAGGTCTGTTCAAAACATATGGACCAGCAAAGACTCAGCCACTTGGTGTGGGTTTTTTCTCTTTGCATGTCTTGTGGCCCATTAAGCTTGCAAAGGTCTCAGGTTAACTACTCTCAGGTTACTTTGGCAAGAGGTTTCAGGGAAAGCTGCTGACCTGTTTTTCCCTTGGTTCTGATCTCCTGACATTTGAGTGTGGATTTGGGAGTTCAGGGTTTTTTGTGAAGAAACTTGAGAGTATGAGCTCAAAAATTGGTTTGTACATGTCTGATACAGTAGATGATGAGAGTTTGAGCAGTTTTAGTGCTGATTCCAAACTTCACAGCATAACCCTTTGAACTAAGCTAAGAGGTCTTTTCTCTGTCTTGCAGTTGTGAGTGTGGACTAACAGGCTCCAGTCTGGGCAAAGGCAAATCAGCTGTGAAGATCTGTATGAAAAGGGCAATACAAACCCTAAAACCAGATAGATAAAGCAACCTCTGGTATTTTCCAGAGGTTTCTGCCATGATCTTTTCCAAAGGAAAAGAAAATCAAAAATCAAGAATCCGTTTCACATGCCTTTTGCCAGGATCCAACACTAAGTCACTCTGTAGAAACAGAGCCCTGTGCTCTTTGTGGCTAAAGCATGGGGGTTGTAGGTCTAGTTTTTGAAAAAATCTTTTTACAGGTCCTGTTTCAAGCTGTATGCTCTTACAAAACAGGGATCTTCATTCTGGAAGCTGCATTGGAAGAACTTTCTCTGGTTGCTTTGTCTTTAGTACTTAGTGTGCCACTACCTGGCTTGTAGTTTACTTGTGCAAACCATTTTGTGACTGTTGCTGAAACTTAAAATCCAGGGGAGACTCTCAGATCTAGGTGCATCCTGTGCCCTAAAAATTCTGGATGTTGAAATGTAAATTCTGCTGCCAGCCATTTCTTCTTCTGGGTGATGTGGGAGGGAAAAGCAGTAAAGCAAATTTAGAAAAGATGATCCAAAGGATGTGTTAACTAAAAGAAACCATACAGAGCACATTTGCCTTTGGCCAACTTGTTTGCAAACGGGTCTCTCTGAAGAACATGCTGTGACAGCAGGCAGAGAAAAGCATCTGGGCATCACTGGCCAGGATCTGCTCAATTCCAGAGCCTGTAACACACTCACTGATCACTGAGAGCTTCCACCTCATGCTACAGGACTGACAAGTCACTGAGTGCTGGCACCAGAGGCTTGCTTTGTCAATTTATTGGGAAAAGCCTCCAGCACTCAGCACATTTTCATACCCAAGGGTGGCTGGAAACCAGTGTGACTGGTTCAGGTAGGAGAAGCAAAGCATTTTCACGTCTTGAATTCCTTGGTGTGAGCTGTGTTTTTCCTTCTCAAAGCCAAACAGAAAAATCCCGAGAGTTAAAATTTGCTTCTCAGGTCTGACACCAAAAGCCATTGCCTTTACTCTTCATAATTTCAAAACTCTTGCATGGAACAAATAACCCAGAGCTATTTCACATGAACATGGTCTAAATATTGTTTCAGAGGAACATGGCCCATTTTTTAAAAAAAATATTTTCACTGTATTTTTGTTTCACAACTTTGTGGCCTGGTATGCACATTGCAACAGTTTCTTGCAAAAGATGCCATGCAGCTTTATACATCCTGCTAATGAGACACAGCTATGACCATGCCCAGTGCTGACTTGCAACCTTGTTTTTATTAATTACTTTCGGCCTTGGCCTAAGAAAATACTTCAAACCTGTAATTGCCCTAAAGACTAGGTGTTTATCTTCCCAACTCTAAGACCAATAATACTTAGGGAATTATTCTAGATATAGATATGTACACAAAGAACACTTTCTCTGGCAGAATATTTCCCAAGAGCTGTGATGCATTTGAGTCTTGTCTTGCACACAGTGATCCATTAGCCAGCAAATGAACATGATTGTTTTATATTCACCTCTTTCTAGAGGTTCTCATTCCGTAGAGAAACTGCTGGGCCTTGGTTCAGCACCCCTGAGAGGTGGAAGCTCATGAGAAAAGTACGAAACTAACATTTGAAATAAAATGAAATGATTGTTTGTGTAAACAGAGACCCAGTAAGCCGCTTTAGCATTAGCACCTTCTTAACATTTGAAAATGCCTTAAGAAATTCTGGAGAGGAGATTATGGAGCTGAACATAGCTGAAGATATTGTTGACAGAGTGTGTGGGTGGGATGTAAACACACGGGCTGTGCATAAATACAGGCCTTTGTTAGAGTAGTCCTGGTTCTCTTGATTCTTTAAATACCAGGGATTTGAAATTCCTGGGGTTTTTTCCTTCCAGCTGGAGAAGGGAAGGAAGTTGTATGAAGCCCATCACACCTTGGAGATGGCTAAACCAAACCACAGGCTGGTTGACAGAACCACACAATGCCAGCACAAAAGGGACAGGGGCTTCACAAGTGCCACAGAAAGTCGCCCAAAGGACTCCATACAGTTTACCTTGCAAAGCAAAAAATTCTAGTGAGCTTTTGGGCAACAATACCAACCTAGGCAGTCAGTGCCAGCCTTCTGCCACCCTTGGCTGTGCTCATGTGAGCATCAGTGCACAGTGGACTGGGTGGAGGAACTGGTGTGACAGGAAATAACATTTTTTTCCCCTCTCTTTCCCTCTGTGTTTGTCTACTTAAAGCTTTCTGCTGCTGAATGGCAAACCACTCGTGGCCTTGTCATGGGAAAGCTTCCTTAGGGCTTATGTAAGCCAGGTGACCTGGGGAAAGTCATTCCCTGGCACGTAGCAGGGAGGACCTGAGGTGGGAAGGGAGGCAGCCACAGCAGGGGTGATGTCTCTGTGTGCTGCACAGCATTTAGGGACCTTTCTGCTCACAAGGGTACCTTTGTATTTATACAACAGTATAAAATTTGTACCAGAAATTGTCCAGGAGTCCTGAAATCTTTCCCTGCTCTGCTCTACTGGAAGACCAAGGACTTTTCACTCTCTGTTAATTTGTACTTCATCCCTTTTGGTCCCTTGTCCTGCTCTCCATTGCTCTGCTCCTTCCTACTCTGCTTCCATGTTTGTATGTTCCCTGCCTTCCCTTCCTTCTCCTGCCACTTCTGTGGTTTTAGGCTTGGCCAGCACTATTAGCTAACTTCAGAAAGATAAAAGTGAACAGTCAGCTGGGTTAGAAAGCTGAATTGGAGAGGCTAAGCAGAGGAGGCTCTGCCTCCTTGGCATGAGCCAGCTGGTGGCTTGGTTCTGTCTGTCACCTCACAGCAGGGTCAGTGCAGGCTGCAGGTGCTGAGGCACATTTCCAAACATTTTGTAACTCGTGGGCAGCCCTTGGTTCCCTCTCCTGAGTGTACAAGGGAGAGGGTACAGCAGCATGCCAGCTAAAGCTGGTTACTGGGTCAGGGAGCTGGCTCTGGCATGGGGAGGGACTGACCTTCACCTCTGCCCTCTGCCATTCCCCAAAAAACGTGCTGTGGGAACCAGGCTGCTGCTGTGCCTGTTCTGTCAGAAGTCCAGAGCCTTTTACAGTTTCTGTCTGTGCTGTGACAAGGGTGACCAAGGGGTGGGGGATTTTTGGCCTCATCCACCCAGTCTACTCTCTGTATATCCCAGGCAGATGTCCCTGATGTGCTCCTGGTGTCTGTACATCTGCCTTCTGAGAAATGCTGCTGAGGACCACACTGGTTATGCTTTTAACCATCTCAAATTGTGTGCAAGACAGTAATTGTCATCTTCTCAGCCCTAAAATTCTTGTCCATGCACTGGGAAGACACAAATCATTTTCTCTCCTTCCCTAGCCCATTCTAATTTAAGAATCTAGGCCACCATGCCACACCACTTCCCTTTACTCCCCATTCCCCCCATTCCTTCCCAGCTGCTGAATGCTGGCTTGCTGTAGGGAATTTGGCTGAGGCATGATGTCATTTATGTTGTGAAATAGCCAGACTCTTAATTCCTAGCTGGTAAAGGCAGAGAAACTCTTACCTTCAACTTTGCCCACAGTGATAGATCTGTCCTGACTTGTCCTGTGGAATTAATAATATTCCAAAAATAGGAGTAAATACCATGTCCTTTCCCTAGCTAAATACTGACTTTGGTCAACCGAAGAAACAAGGTTTATTTGCTTCAGTCCAATTCAAAAGCAAAGCATGAAGTTTGATCTCACTGAACAAGTTCTGAGAAAGAAAACTGCCCTAATTTCATTCACCTCTTTTCCAGAGAGCACTGTCACTGCCTGCCTGCTGCCCACTGATTTCCAGAGCCCTCCTGAATGTGCACACACCCAGACAAAGAGCAGTCCCTGTTAATTTAACTGCTCCTGCTTTCAGCAAAAAGATGATGTTCTGACTGCCAGCAGATCAGCCCTTTCATTGCCACCTCAGAAAGGGGATAATATATATCCTGCTGCACAAGAGACAAGGCTAATACTGATTATTCCCAGGATTCACAGCAACGTCACAGGAAGCTCACCAAGACTGCAGTACGTGCAGGCAGAGCATTCACTCTCCTGTAGCAAGTTCTCAGCTTTTTATTCTCCAAATTCAAGAAAATAGGCATTTTCCTAGCACAGCTGAAGTGTTCCATCATCCCTGGATGCTCTGTGGAAGGGAGGAGATAATTTACACTAGCTCAGAAGAAACACAACTGCTTTACTGCCCTCCCCCCTCAATGCTAGGCATGCAGAGTATAAGTGAAGATTAACTGGGAGACTAGGAGGAAGAAAGAATACAGGTGGTTGACATAAGCAATCTTATCTTTAGATGACCTCTTTTAATCTTATTTCTTGCCAAGATCAGCATAAGCCCAAGTTCTGCATATTCAGAAAACAAAACTGGAACACATGTACTAGTGTTAGTCTTTATTTTGCATTAAATTTCCTGGGGGCATTTCAAAGTTCAGCTAAATAATCATGCCTTATAGACAGGAACTTGCAGTGTATCATCAGGATAAACTGTTTCTCTAACATAATTAAAGGTACATATTTTGTTTTTCTCTACTCACAGATGCCCATGTGGCTTTGCCTACCTCCATTATACCACAAAAATTAATACACAGATATTGACATATATATATATATATACATATATATATATATTTATACATTGGTACTCAGGAAAAGGCTGAAAAATACAAGCAGACACCAAGGTTAGAAAAGTGAAATGCATAACGTAAAGCATAAATGTGCCTATGCCATTAAACTGTTGGTGCTAAGTTTGTGATAAAACAGTTTATAAACACCTCTGATGCAGTAACAGACCTAAAACTGTATTTTGGTTCTTATATTGTTAGTTTTTCTGTATATATATATATATATATATGTCACACATCCCAGACAGCTCACAAACACTTTATTCAGCCTGAGTTTTAGAGACCTCAATTTTGTCTCACAGCCCAAGACTTCAAAAAGCTTTTCAAAATGCAACTAAAAGTGATAAACTTCCCAGTTTATCTTCATTCCTTTAACTTCCTTCCTTTAACTCCCAGTCCTATGAATTGGCTGTGATATCCCCTGCTGAGGCGATGATTTCATTCCCTTCCTTGCTATCTATTGTATTGTAGCTGTAGTGAATCCAGAGCTTCAGTCTCAGTCTTCTGCTTAAATCTACAACGTAATTCCTTTTTCCTTCCTGAGAAAGGAAAGAAGATTTTCTTTCCTGAGAAAAGATTTTCCTGAGAAATCAAACCAGACCAAAGGTGTACTTAAAATTTACCAAATCTCACATGAATCCACAACATGCTGCTCCCTAATGAACCTGGGGAATCTGTTCAGTATTCTCATCCTGGTCACCATGTACTACTAATTAAGTATTAGATGATAAAATCCTTTTACTTTCCCAGAATAGAATAAACATGAAATTGCCCCCAAGAAAACCAAATTTCTGTGCATTTCCCTGTGCTGTGGCCCATCAGTAGTGCACAGAGTCTGGGTCAAAGGAGCAGTGCCCTGCAGTTCCAACAGGGACCAGTTCTATGAAAGAACGTTCCTAATACAGATATTTTTCTGCTTTTCCTGAACCTTGGTCTGTACAAATTCTATATTTCATCCACTGATATTCTGCCATTCTGCCTGTCAGAAGCCTGACTCCCTAACAGAAAATCATTTTCATCTGAGCCCTTGCTGTCAACACCTTTTGTTTCCTCCTCCCAATAAAACCTCTGAGCTGGCAGGAGGCTGCAGCTTATCCTCTGTCATCGTGGTCTGTTCTGTGACATGGGTGAGGAGCCACAGAAGCAGCCAAAACAACATAGCTGAGAAGAACTGGCACAGAAGCAAATTAGCAAGAATGAACAATTGAAGTTGGGGCAAAGAAGGAGATGGGGAGATAATTGACCAAGAGAAAGTACAGTGGAACAACCTCCCGAAACTGCTCTTCAGCCTGTTGTGGGACCTGGGACATGTGCAGTCACTGCTTAGAACAGAAATGGTTAAAACTTAATGTACACAAAATACCTGCTTTAACTGAGATTGAGACACTTCTGATTCTGCTGAAAATTTTTTTCAAAAAGCATTCCTGATGTCAAGTAAGTTTGATTAATTTGTAGCTTCCCGGAATGACAAAGTAAGCTACGTCCTCAAAGGAATGCTGCAAAGCAGCAACCAATGCAACCAACCTTGTCAAATGTACATTTCACAATTAGAAAAGGGTGCAATATAGAGGAAGACTGTATAAAATGACCTTTAAATCTTGAAACAACTCTTAAACATACCAGAAAACAGGCTATAGAGCGGAACATCGCATTCAATAATGTAATTTTCATGAGCTCTTTGAGGCATGTATCTCAAGTATATTTGAATCTGCAAGTACAATCTACATACTAATTTAAAAATTCTTGCTGCAGCTTCTAAGATCCAGTTAAAATCTCAGAAAATTGTTTGGCTCATAGTCCATTTTCTGCATTTCAGTAGTTTTATTTTTTTATGTAACAGCAGATTCGAAGGACCACAGAATGTTGCCTCTGTATTCATTATTATTAGTGCAACATCAACATATAGCTTCTATTTTTTTCATTCTCTTTTGCCTTCCTTTACAGAGAAGGAACAAAAAACAGACTAAGACTTAACTGCTCCCCAGTTTATGCAAACCACAAGAAATTACACAAATAGATCTTTTTTGCTTGAGTTTTTGCACTTAAAGCAAAGTTTTGCCATGATCTAATGGGCAACATCTCACTAGACATTTACAGCAGGAAGAACATACTGCTCAAAGTCTTTAGCTGACATAAATTGTCATAGAGCAAAAAGTGGATGGTGTGACAGTATTTACAATTAAAATGTGACAAGCAGCCCAGTGAATATTGTTTTACTTTACCCACAGTTTTTTCTTCCTTTGTGATGCCAACAGCAGGAGCAATCCAGAGAGCAGGTTTAGCACAAATTAGTGCAACCCTATTCCCAATAGAGAATTTACATTCAGAGTAGCTGGAAGGCACATACACAGGCAATGTGGGTGCTGGTTTCTCAATTCCAAAGCCAGACCTATTAAGCCAAATTGTCCTAGCTTGTTAATCATTTTCCAGCTTCATTTACATGTAACAGCATGGAATGGTAATGCTGGTGTAAATCAAGTGAAATCAACACCAGGAGTAAGAGAACTAGAAATGGACTTTGTTGGGCAAGAAGGAACACTCCCTTGCAGGTCAAATTTTCAAAATCTGGCAGGCTGAATTTCTTGCTTAATTCCCACGACCCCGTTTGACATGTGCCTGGCTTTTGTAAATGCAACAGTCTAATTAAAGGATAGTTTAAGCAAGAGTTACAAAAGTTGCATCATGCAGCACCTAGAAGACTGGCTTCTGGCTTATTTCCTGTAGATTTCTCAAAGACATCCAAAGAAATCTCCTCTGCTACCCATCTCAAAGTATTGGCAAAGATTCAGTGAGAGGTGAATCTTTCATGATTTCTCTCTGATATTTTGCTCAATAGAACATCCTCAATTATGTGCAGCAGACCTTCAGTTACAGCCTGAGCTGTATTTGTTACGAGCACTCAGTGCAATTCAAGACACTTTAAAAAACTCTCTACCGTGGCTTTTTTTTTTTTTTTAAGAACAAATAGGAGAATAAAAACCACAAATTTAATAAAAAAAGCATTACCTGCAGGACCTTAGAGCTGGATACTAAATCCCAGGCTGACTACAACCATAACCACTAAGCCAGCCAATGACCCCAGCACTTGGCATGGCACCAGGGCAAAGAAGCCCAAGACTCCTGAGCTGCACTTCTGAATTTTCCCAGCACAGAGATTCTACAGGAAGCATGGGAGGCCTTCATTTGTAGCCCTGGTTTCGTGCCTGAGATGTTTTGGTTTTCTGAAATTCTTTTCCCAGGGAATTTTCTTTAAACAGGAGAACTGGTTTTGTAACTGTATCTCTGTTTTCATTCCTTTTCCTAGGAGGGACTTCTTCTTGATGTCCCTCTGCTCTGACCAATGTGATTGAAGAGGTTTGTCTTTGTTTCACCAATCAAATTGGTCTGTGTGAAATAGTATATAAGGGAGACACATCCTGAAAATAAAGGAGTCATTTTCAGCCTTCTGAATCTCAGAGTCTGTGTCGTTGTGGTGTAAAACAGCATCATTCATTCTCATGAAAGCCCACTGCTAAACCACAGCCATAAGCACATCAACATTTTTTTAAAAAATACTCCAAGACACTAAGATATTCACTACATTTTATAAGTACAGAAAGAAGAACTTGATTGGAAACATGGAGTAAATAACTGCAAAACTGGGGATAGAAACTAAGACTTCTATTTCCCATCACCATGCTTAAACTTCAGAACAATACTTTCTCTCCTGGAGCACCTCTGCTTTGTGTTGGTTCTCTTTTTAGAGATCAGCCTTCCATCCCTAATTCCCATGATCAGTCCTATGGAAACAAATAAGAAAAGGCTCAGGACTGAGCATTGAAATTGCAGCCTTAATGTTTTGTACCCCTTTTTTTGTTAACCCAGCACCTGTGCTCTCTTAGCACTCAGTACTAAAACTGTGATTATAAAAGTAATTAGAAATAATCACAGGTACCTATATTCCAAAGGCTCCAAATTATATTTGGCAAACTGAAGTTATAATGTATGGTGTAAGAAAAAACACACATAATTTGTCAGCCTAATTAATGAGTCTGGGTAAGATAAGTCATATTACACCTGAACATATGACATGCTCTTGAAAGCATGTGACCTCTTTCCTCATTATGGGTCCACCCACAGGAGATGACTGCAGCCTTTAGCAGAAGACACGTTACATCTGAACTATTTTGGGGTGCTTTCAGCTGATGATGTATGCAGAATAATCATGACACTAGCACATGCCAGCAGATACTGTATCGCTGTCCTTGTGACTGATTGTCTGAAGAATTATATTCTTAGCTATAAGTATCAGGATCAGGGTGGAGCTAAAGGTGGTCTGCAACCAAGAATCTCTTAACTTTGCAATAGTCAGCTTGTGGATTTGGCAGCTGAAAGATGAACTGCCCGATTTCCAAACACAGCAAGTGCAAGTCGAAAAGCCTTCTCTTCCACTTGTGAATCACTTCAGAACTTGCAGGGCAGAGTGGGATTGGAGCCTGGCATGCAGAAATGTGGGGCAGAATGTGGTTTGTTAACCTCTTACAGACTCCTGGACACAGTGAAGTGACACTGCTGCTCTCATGGAACCAGCTGTGGTGTCTCACACACAGGAAAGGCCCAGTGAGGGTTTTTAGCAGCCACCCCTGGGCAGCTGTTGTTCCCTCCATGCCTTATGCAATCCTTAAGCAGGTGATGCTGTAGGCATTGCTCACATCTCTTCCTTCTCCCCACTGAACAGATTTTTTGTGGTAATGTCATGGTTAAAGCCCAGCCAGACCCAAGCCCCTGGCAGCTGCTCACTCACTCCCCCACTGTAGCCCTGGTTTCATGCCTGAGGTGTTTTGGTTTTCTTTTCCCAGGGAATTTTCCGTAAACAGGAGAAATGTTTTTGTAAACTGTACCTATGTTATTCATTTCTTTTCCTAGGAGGGACTTCTTCTTGATGTCCCTCTGGTCTGACCAATGTGATTGAAGAGGTTTGCCTTTTTGTCACCAATCAAATTGGTCTGTGTAAAATTGTATATAAAGGAAACACATCCCAAAAGTAAAAAAGTCATTTCAGCCTTCTTAAACTCAGAGTCTGTATTGTTGTAGTGTAAAACAGCATCACCCCACCAGTGGGATTGTGGAGAGAATCAGAAGGGTAAAAGCAAGAAAATCCATGGGTTGAGATAAAGACTTCTTAATAGGAAAAGCAAAGGCTGCACACACAAGTAAAGCAAAACAAGGAATTAATTCCCTGCTTCCCATGGGCAGGCAGGTGTTCAGCACCTCCAGGAGACCAGGGCCCTGTTCCATGGAATAATGCCTTGGGAAGACAAACACCATCTCCCCAAACGTCCCCTCCCTCCTTCTTCCTCCCCCTTTACATACTGAGAGTGATGTCACAGGCTCTGGAGCATCCCTTGGGTCACTCAGGGTCCCCTGTCCTGGCTGTTTCTCCTCCCAGACTCCCAGGGCACCCCCAGCCCCTCCCCAGCGTGGCCTTTGAGGGGCAGGAAAGGCCTTGGCTCTGTGCAATCCCTGCTCAGCAATAACAACAACATTTCTGTGTTATCAGCCCCGTGTGCAGCACAAATCCAAACCACAGCCCCTTTCCAGCCCCTGGGAAGGAAACTAACTCCATTCCAGCTCAAAGCAGCACAGGTAAGAGGAGAGGAAGTCTGCTTTCTCCCTTCCCAAGCCACACAAGACTCCAGGGAGTGCACTTTGCACAAGGAGCAACAGGCATGGTGGGAAAGAAGACATGTCCTGAAAATACTACTGTAGCCCTGGTTCCGTGCCTGAGGTGTTTTGGTTTTCTGAAATTCTTTTCCGAGGGAATTTTCTGTAAACAGGAGAAGTGGTTTTGTAACTGTACCTTTGTTATTCATTCCTTTTCCTAGGAGGGACTTCTTGATGTCCCTCTGCTCTGACCAATGTGAGTGAAGAGATTTGCCTTTGTGTCACCAATCAAATTGGTCTGTGTGAAATAGTATATAAGGGGAGACACATCCCAAAAATAAAGGAGTCATTTTCAGCCTTCTGAATCTCAGTGTCTGTGTCATTGTAGTGTAAAACAGTGTCATACTACAGTGGCTGCCACGAAAAAGCCTCAGCAAAACATGGGAAAAATCAAGGCTGCAGTTTCTCAAGTGCTAACAGCCATTCTGTTGCGATCTACTTATATAATAAGAAATTGTTACTCAAACTCACACTTTCAGAAGCATAATACAAATGAATGTTTTCTCAATGTTTCTCAACAATGGAGAACATTAGGTATTTGTGTTACTTCTAAAGCAGCTTGCTTTGAGGTAGATAAATTCAGAAGGAAAAATAACTCTCAGCCCACAGGGCTAAAGCAGCCACAGCCAGTTTACCTCCTGTCAGTTCCTGTGGTGCTGCAACCATCACAACCATGAAACTCCCATAGAACTGGTTTGGTTTGGGTTTTTTATGTGGTACTGAATCATTACTGGTCACATCAGGTACCTCAAAAATAAATTGAGCTCCACATGAAATAGCTGCACAACCTTTATTATGCAGCAGGGAAGAAATTAGCATGTCCAAAAGCCACTCAGTCATTTGCCTTTCTTAGTGCACTAAATACTTACAATTACAAACATTATGGATATTTCCAATCAGAACTAGAGAAGATTAAATTAGAAGTTTTCTTTCCTTATGGCTTAGTCCTAGCCAAAAACAGTTATGCAATAAAAAATACCCCAAATTAAAAATTTGCCTGTTTTCTGAATAAAAGTTGCTCTTAAAAATAGCCACAAATTCAACAGGAATATGGAATGGAGACAGAAATGTCCAGGTGGCTGAAGCCCACCGGGGAAAATATTTACAGCTATGCAATATTAGGCTATGCAAGGTATCCCATACCATCTTGTCTAGTGGAGTTACCATTGCACAGTTTGTGCTAGGGGTTTACAAAAACTGCAGTTTTGAACTTTCAGGGAAGCAAAGCAGTGCTGGCCTAATCTCTGCTCACCTTCCTCTCACGTGGTCTTTGCTTTGAGGCACTGAAAATATCAATGCATTCCCAGTGTTTTCTTCCCCTTGAAGAAATCAACTTGCTGTGTATTTTCATTGCTTATCTCTTTGTGTTCCTGCCCTCATTTCTTGCACAAGGTACATGATGCAAAGGGATCACATGGTTTTCCAATTCTGTGGTACAGCAAGCTCATCTTGTCTGGAAGTCTCTACCTGGCCTGTTGGGAAAGGTGGTGTTGGGGGTGAAGATGACACTTGATGTCTACATGAAGTCATGATCTGAGCCTGCTGAACGTGAAATGATCTAGGGTATCATTTTAGGAACACTGTAGATTTGTGAAAGGTATTCTCTGGTTAGGAGCTGCCTCAGAGCTGTATTTGCATTTCTCCTGAATGTAACACTGAGTGTCTCCTACAGCCTGGGGCACACAGCAACTGGTTGTGTCGAGTGCCAGCTAAGAACATTTCAGAGAGGAATACAAACCCTTGCATCCTGATCACATTCATCAGGATCACATCAAAGAAATCATGATTGGCATCGACCTTGTCTCCTAAAAAAGACCATGTATCTTGTGATTAGGTAATGAGAGGCAAGAGATTTATCTTCAGACAGCCTCCTGAGGTGGGTTACATCCTTGCCCCATTTTGACAGGTGGAAATTAAAGCAAAGGGAGATCACATTGTTTAAGGTTACAGAAATCAGAAAGACAGCAGAAAAGGGATCATATTCCTTAACATCCTGGCTATAAGGCCAGAGCACTCATTCCTGGTTACAGGTACAAGAAATAGAAAAAAAATGGTGAGTGCTGATTAACAGCTTGATCCCCAGCCTCATTGACAGCAGAAGAATTAAATGCTGTGTTAGGATCATGTGCTCAAACCTCCCACGGTTGTGGCTCACATTTGGTGTGAGTCAGTGAGAAACATTCCTGAAAGTTCATGTGTCCTCACTGAACAAATGCCAGTGGCCAGCAGGCAGCAGCATTTTGCAAACACCAATCTGGTGCATCAATACAACATCACGTGCTGTTATTAGGGTAACACTACATCAGCTTCATGTAATACCTACAGGAGCCTTCATGAGGTGTCATGTCTAAAGGTGAACTGCAGTTAGCTTTTATCTTCCTGTGCAGTTTATCCTTCTGTGAACATGCCCCTCCAGCCTTGATGCAAGTTTCTATTACTGTGCTTTAATACAAAGGTAAGGCAAAATATTGCCAGGTTTAGCTTTGTTCATCAGATGTATTCCAAAAGCTGAAACTCCATTTTTGTATGAGCATCAGTGTGCACACACCTCAAGACACACCTCAAGAAAGAGACATTCTTTACAGCATCTTCAGCTTCAGGCACATCTGGCAGCAGCAGCAGCAGGGAGACACTTCCTGACTCTTCAGGAGTACAAAGGTGTAGGAGCACTCTGTGTAGTGACAGACCACAGAAATACAGACATAGCAAAGCTGCAGAGGAACAGACAGGCTTTTTTCCAGGGTTCAATTCTACTTTTGCAAGTCTGAAAATGACAACATTTTTCCCAAGGCTGGTGTGTCATTCTTATTCTAAGATCTACTCCTTAGTTTCCTTTTAGCCAAGTTTTATACAGAAATGGATCTACTGAAGTTGGTCCCAGTTTACATCACTGTGAGAGAATCTGAAGTTTTTTCACCTCCATCACTTTGCAAGCTACATATTCTGATTCACTCCATGAGTCCTGTCTAGTTTGAGGGTAGGTGAAACACTCCTGGATGGTTCATCAGGTACAGCACATTTGATTTTTATTTAGCTTTAACACTGGATCATCCTCAGGTCATCTGGATAAACTCTTGGGTACCTGAATGAGGGTCTGCCAGCCTCACTCTGTTCATGAATGATGAATCTACTGACTGCAGTCTGTTTTAACAGGGAATTCCTAAACAGTTTCCATGCATTTTGTGGTTCAGTTGTCTTGGAATACCGAGCAGATTTGATGTGATTCAGGTATGTGAGATCTGACTAAGCACCAGGCCAGAGATCTGCACACAGGCATTAAATTCTGATGTTTAATATCCACATGAATGCACCAGCTCTGCAATTTGTGCACTACAGGTCCAACACCCTCACTTACTGCACCTGCAACAAGGAGACAGTCATCCCAAGTGCAGTTAATCCAGGGAACTTGGTTTCTCAGCCACATTCCAATTGCTCTTTCATTTAAAACATATTGTTGAGTTTTGAGGGTGGAGGTTTTTTGTTTGTTTTTTCTTTGTTGTTGTTGTTTGGTGTTTTGCGTGTTTTTTGTTGTTTTTGTTGTGTTGCTGTTGTTATTTTTTTTTTATAACACATCACTGGAAAGCATTTCCAGTCAATGAAATTGTATTTTTGAGGTTAGATTTTGACATACTTTTCCTACCCGCCCTAACTGTAGCTTTAATATCTGCAGTTTATTTTAGGTATGAACCGATATAAGTAAACGACAGTAAGAGATTTGATTTATGCATGCTGGTGGGTAGATGTACGAAGCCTGAAAGCAGTTACTGCCCAGCCATTTGAACTGCTATTTTTCCTGAGGTTGCTTCTCTGGGAGAGAGAGTTTGACAGAACACACAAACTCCACAATTTAGAAAACTCAATTGAAATTAGCTGTTGTAATTTACTCCCTAGTACTTAGACATGTATTTTCCAAGCAACTGTACCTTCTTCCCTGACTTTGCTGCTGCTTTATATGCTCATTTTATTTTTTTCAAATGTACAAATCTGCTACAGATGGTTTGAAGCTTTAAAAGAATTTCTGTTATGTTTTAGCACCATCACAAAAAGATACATAATTAAAAAAATAAAGCAGCTGTTATAAGTAAGAGTAAGCTAAACCAAAGTTCTTCACTGACACTTCCAGAACTAAGGGAAGTCTTAATTCTGTTGAAATACTGCTGGCTTTTGATTCATGCCAGACCAGACAGCCACACCAGCCTTTCTTTTGGTAGCACGAACGCATTTTAAGGGAGGTTAGATCGCTGGGTACCGCCGAATGCCGAGGCCTGAGCCCCACCTGAAGGATGCCCCAGGCTGCAAGGAAAGCTGTTTCCCCCGCTGGATACACAGAGATCGGGATGAGGGAACCAGGATAACGAGTATCCTGTGTGGAAAGTAGGTGCGGGCTGAAACAGGAGTAGTGCAGGGAGCAAATAATCCATGTTGTTGGAAAAGTAGGTGTGTTCCCCTTTCTCGCTGCCTTACCTGCCTCCGCCATGGATCGTGCCCGGTCTCGGTGCAAGGGCGGGGATGAGCCCCCGGTGCGCTCGGCGACTGCGGCTCATTCCTCTCCCCTGCACTCCCCGGCCTCTCACTGCCCTCTCCGAGACCTTGGCACTGCCACAGCTGGGTGGAAACGGGGATGGCGGCAGATCCTCCCTCCACCCTCGCTGCCTCTACCGCGACCGGGTCCGGAGAGAGAGCGGGGAGGAGAGCGGGGAGATGAGGCCGGCAGGGCATCCATCCCTGCATCCATCCATCCCTGCATCCCTGCATCCCTGCATCCCTGCATCCATCCATCCATCCATCCATCCATCCATCCATCCATCCATCCCTCCATCCCTCCATCCTTCCCTCCCTCCCTGCATCCATCCCTCCATCCCTCCATCCCTCCATCCCTCCATCCCTCCCTGCATCCATCCCTGCATCCCTCTCTCCCGCAATGACATCACCGTGCTCGGAGCCTCCTCCCGCCGTGCGCGGGGCTGTGCCGGGGGCCGGGGTTGCCGCGCCCGCCGCTCGCCCGCCCCTTCCCTTCCCTCTCCTCCCCTTTTCCCTTCCTCCCTCCCCATCTCCATCCCTCCATCCCTCCATCCCTCCCTCCATCCCTCCCTCCCCGCCGCCGGAGCGCCCGCGGCCCGCGCACCTCGGCCTCGCCCGCGGCCCGCAGGGGAAGAGGATGGCGGAGAGCGAGGCCGAGACCCCCAGCACGCCGTGCGAGTTCGAGAGCAAGTACTTCGAGTACAATGGGGTGCGGCTGCCGCCCTTCTGCCGCGGGAAGATGGAGGAGATCGCCAATTTCCCGGTGAGGGACAGCGACGTCTGGATTGTCACCTATCCCAAATCAGGTAGGCGGGCGGGCGGGCCGGGGCTGCCGCGGCTGCTGCGGGGGCGGCTCCTCCTCCTCCTCATTCTCTTCCTCCTCCTCTCCCCTCTCGCAGGGCAGCCGGGGCCGGGAGCGGGGGCTGCAGGTGCCCCGGCGACCCCCACGGGATGTGGGGGCGAGGCCTGAGCCCGTTCTCCAGCTCGGGTGTGCCCGGGGATGGTGCCCTGTGTCCAAGGATGGTACCGTGTATCCGGGGATGGAGCCCTGGGGCCGGGGCTGGTGTCCTGGATCCAGAGGTTGTGTCTTGTATCCGGGGATGGAGCCCTGGGGCTAGGGATGGTGTCCTGCATCCAGAGGTTGTGTCTTGTATTCGGGGATGGAGCCCTGGGGCTGAGGATGGTGCAGTGCCCTGTGTCCAAGTTTGATACCCTGTATCCGGGGATGGAGCCTGGGGATGGTGTCCTGGATCCAAGGATGGTGCTCTGTATCCGGGGATGGAGCCCTGAGGCCGGGGCTGGTGTCCTGGATCCAGAGGTGGTACCGAGTATCCGGGGATGGAGCCCTGGGGCTGGGGATGGAGCCCTGGATCCAGAGGCTGTGTCCTGTATCCGAGGCTGGAGCCTTGGGGCCGGGGATGCTGTTCTGGATGCAGAGGCTGTGTCCTGTATGTGGGGATGGAGCCCTGGGGCCGGAGATGGAGCCCTGGGGCCGGGGCCGGTGTCCTGGACCCAGAGGCTGTGTCCTGTACCCAGGGATGGAGCCCTGGGGCCGGGGCCGGTGTCCTGGACCCGGAGGCTGTGTCCTGTATCGGGGATGCAGTCCGGTGTGCAGGGATGGAGCCCTGTGACCAGGTGTGGTGCTCTGCGCCCCGCAGCCCCCGCAGCAGCTCTGCGGAGTTGAGAGCCTGTCCCGGGCACGGAGGGGTTTTGGGGGCCCTGTGCGGGACCCACGGAGGGTGGGGGGGAGGACACGCCGGCGCCCAGCGTGACCCGGGGTCCCCGCCTGGGTGGTCCTGAAGCGCTCGAGTATTTCGAGCTCCGGGCAAGGGAAATCTGGCTCGGTAAAGATGTGGAACGGGGGAGGTCTGTGGCATCAGTGCCGATGATGTGCTGCTGTGGTGCACAGGTTTGGTGTCTGCTCCACAGCCCGTCCTCCCTCCGGGGAGGCTGCCCAGGTCCTTCTGGGAGAACATGTGCTCCAAGTACGTTCTTGCTGCACTGCCTGAATCACCAGAAAGGCCTCCTGTTTGCAGTACAAGTGAATATTTTGTCCAGTAAAGACATCCTCTGGCTGTTGCACGCCGTTTGGGTGTCTGCTTGTAATGCCTTATTTCTTCATCTTTTTTTTTATCCTCTCCGTTTCCAAGCAAAAATATTTAAAGAGAATAACCGTGGATGTAGTGCTGCCTGCAAAGAGATAGACAATATGGGAGCTTTGTACCCCACCTGATAAAATCAGATAAACTCTTTTGGAAGTGCATTCTTGAGTGACTTTTTTCCTGACAATGAGATGATCTCTTTCTAGGAAACCCAAAGTCCACTGGAGATAACAGCTCTGGAAATGCCCTTGTAAAACGATGTTTCAGTATTGTATGTTTCTGACTTACTTCATTGTTTGTTGTGTGAATAGCTAATGCTTTTCAATTTCCTAGTGTGCTTCTTCAAGCACACACATTTCTACGATGTAGCATCTGTTATGTTTTTATCACTTCTCAAGCAGTTTCAAGCATTTGTCTTTACATTTTCTGATATTTTGTTACTAACTATGCTTTTAAAGGTTGGCAAGGGCTTGATAGATAATGCATTAGATAAGGGAAAATATGCAGATGGAGGGTCCTCAAAATACTAGGATTAGGAGTAGACAGCTACATTTAAATTGTTCTTTTAAACTGTCTTCTTCAAGATTTATAGCATGCAGCACCAACACTATTAAATTCTTTGTAGTTTAAGATTTCAATTTTGAGGATCTGAGGCTACAATGTTCCTGTGTTAGAACTGCACCCCAATTTTCATAGTGGCATCTTGTTAAATATCCTCAGCCAATCTCAGCCAGCCACAATATCATTAATAGCTGGCATTAGCTTAGTTTTGATGGCCAGACAGTTGGCTGTGGAAAGCCAGCTTGCATAATCATATTTAATTTGCTCTTTGTGCATATAGCAACATAGTATTACATATATTTAGGGTCCCAGTGATGGGGAACTGCCCTCTTAGAAAATGGACATGCTACAAGAGGATTTACTGGGAGAAGGAAAAGATGGGTGAGAAATGGGGCACCGAAGCTGAAGGTGCAGTGTTGTGTGGATGAGCTGGAGGAGGAGCCTTGAGATCAAAATAGGGTTTTATTTGCCAGGAAAGAGAATGCTTGGGTGGTGAGTAATCTGATGTCCTTGTTGAGGGACTTAGGCTCTGGACAATAATAGCATCTTCAAGCTCCACCTCCTTATAGCCCAAAGTCTACCAAGCCCCTTGGAAGCTTGTTTTGTCAGCTGCTCCTCTGTGGCTTACAGCTTATTTAGGGCTTCAGAGGGGCTGCTGGCTCCTGGGGACAGACATGGCAGCAGAAACTGGACTTCCCTAGGATGGCTCCCACTGATTTAGCCAAGGTCATGCAGAAAGTCTATAGCAAAGCCAGGAATTAAATCCAGAAGCCCATTACCCTAACTACAAATTCGTCTTTCTGCCTCTCAATAGTGTTGACAAAGATTTTTCTGTTCACTGGACCTAATCAGAATTTTCATGACGTTGCTGTAATGAAAAAATGCAGGTTCACAAAACAGATTACATGCACAAAATGTCATTATTTGGGGTGAAATCCTTTGGCTTGTTGTCTGGTAATATTTAGAGGTAGAACACAGCTGGGACCACTTATTTAGTTTCTGTGAATAAATTGTGTTGGAACAATACTGCAAGAAAGAAAAATGCACCAATGTCAAATATGTCCAACAGAAAACTTTTTCCTTGTTCCTGAGGAAATCAGCTTTGTTCAGTGTAGCAGCAGCTCTCCATCTGCTCAAACTGTGGAAAATACCCAAACAAGTCTGTGTGCTGGATGTGTGAGGCCAGAGCCTGTGGCTACAAGCAGAAGGCTGCAGCAGTAGCTGTTGACCATATGGTGGCTTATCTGGCAAAGAAAATCCACAAGTGGCTCATAGGGCCAGGACTGCTTCAGCTGTCCCAGGGACTGGTGAAGTGGCCTGGAAGACACTGCACACTGCAGGGATAGACAATGCAGCTCCAAACATGTGAAATGGAGGTGGTGCTTGGAAATAGTCACAGTTATTGGTAAATTGGGAGTGGCCCAGCATGAAGCTGTTCCAATAATGGTGGAAAATCAAATGTACCAGTGGCCTTACTGGTGGTAATGTAATAAGCCTAATGGAAAGTGACTCTGCTTTAATGTGATTTCCACTGATGGATGGTGGAATAATGATATCCCTTATACCTTTAATTATTCTTAACACCTGTGCCCAATCAATGGTAACAGCTTTTGGGAGCTTTTGGGACTATGAGAAGCTTTATGCCTAAAACCCAGAGACTCAGATATTTGAATGTGTGTCTGTGTTTGTACATATGGGAGCACTGGAATTGTAGAAAACCTTTTTTTGTCATGATGCATAATTTAAAATCAGGTGTGCTACTGAAGAAATGAAGTCAAAAGTTTCATCTTCCACATACCTTTGTAGTGTAGAGGGGGCAGGCTGAGTGGGACAGATTTGCAAGAGAAAATGTAAACCAGAATGCTGTTCTCTATAGTATTAAATAACCAGAGCCCACCCCACAGATAAAATACAGATGCACTGTTTGTAGAGGGTACTGTGCCTCTGTCACAACTTGCATTGAGCCCTCCCATCCTGTGGATTTCCTGTACTCAACTTGAAAATTAAAATTCTCATCTGTGAACTTAAACCACAGAATCAATGGAGAAGCAAATGTTTTCATGGTATTCCCTCAGTCACCCTGCTAAGAGCCAGGTTAGCTCTTTGCTGACATCAGTGATTTCAGTGGAATTAAATAAGTCCCTAAAGTGTAGTGTTTTGTTCAGGCTCTGCCAGAGTTTTATTGTGTCTTACAATGCCACCCTCGCTGGACATGGTCTGTCCATGTGCTTACTCAGAAGTGGTGCCCAGCAGCTCCCTTAATACCATCTCGTGTGTGTTCTAAATGAATGTGAACTTTGCATTCTTGGGCCAAAACCCACAAGTTCATGTCTTTTGCAAAACTGATGATTTGAGAAAGTGAGCTCTTTACGTTAATAATGAAGCTCTCTCTCTCCCATGGTGATCATTTTGCCAAATAATTTTTTGGAGTTCTGTGTGGAAAAATGTCAATTGTTGAACAAATATCAGCTTCAAGTCCAGCCAGTTCATGAGAATTTGCATTTGGTGCCAGACAACAGGTCAAAAAGAACAAGTGTTGCCTATGGCCTGACCTGTCTGGGGGTGTCTTTATAGGTTTTCAATTTCACTTGTAGCACTGGATTTTTGTAACTACCCTTTAGCTGTTAGGGAATATGATGGCTCTAGACCTTTACCTCAATGAAGTGCCAGCAGTGAGTTTGTGGGTCATTCCAAGGACAGCTTTCATGTGTGTATGTTTAGTGAGTTCTCCTCTTTGGAATTCTTTCTCACTCACCTCTGGTGTTAAGTGAAATGAACCAGGGAAAGTCAGTTTGAGTTGTCCATGTCATTATTTGTTTGTCTGCGTGTACAGGTCATGCCTCTGGCAGTGCACTGTGTGCACAGGGGTGGCTCTCTGTTCTCCTCCTGCTCTGTGTGCCTCTCCCCCTGTGTGCACAGTTCTTTTATCCTCCTATTTCCAGCCCTCCTGGATCCAACACTTCCTCTTGCTGGGTCACCAGGATGTGCCAGTCCCTTCCCTGGCTGATGGAGGAGCTCTGTCCTTCCCCTCTTTTACAGTCTCTCTGCATTCTCCATGGCCCATTTCCCTCATCCCATAATCCCTGTCATGTTCTTCCCATCCAGGGACTTTTGTGTGCCCTGGGGTTTTCTTCTGTTGTGGGGAAAAGGTTGTTTGATGCACTGACCATTACAGCTAGGACAGGGACAGCTGTTAAACTGTGGGATACAGAGGGTACAATATAAACAGCAGTTTTTCTATTTGTCTGATTCCCCAGTGAAAGTAATAGACTTCATCTTATCAACATCTAAAATATTCTTTGATTAGATTCGGCACTCAAAAGTTGCTACACTTAAGGCAAAGAGATGCTTGAACCATTGGAGATGTAGACGTACATGCTTTTTGTTTGGCTATGAAGTTGATTTAAGGATTTCTTATCTTTGGCCTCTTGTTTCTTCCCCTTCCAATGAGCCTTTAGCTGTCTGTGGGACCATGTTATAAAACAGATTAGCAAAAACTTGAGTAAACAAATACATTACAAAGAAAACATACCAAATAAGCATGCCAAAATCTTGCTTTGTTTATCTGGTCCAATCCTACTTTTCATGTTTTCCACAGACTGTAAAAATCTCCTGGCAATGAGGTTACATTTCCAGGTGAGACTGCTATTACTGGATGTCACAGTAACAATCTCCTTATTCAATGTAACAGAGTATTATTGCTTGACTAAGTTCACATGGCTCCAGGTACCCAGATGTGCACAGGTGCAGCACTGCTGACAGTCAGCCCTGATTTGCACAGTCATAACTGAGAGGAGGATCAGGCTGAAAGGTTGCCCAAGGATGTTCCTGAGCCGTGGGAGGCTTGGCTGGGAGCTGTCAGAGGGACGTGTGGCAGCAGATTGCAGAGGTTTCCCCTCCTAGTGGCAGCTCTGAGTGGCCTTTGCAGCAAAAAGGCTCCTCAGGGGACACAAGCATCCATCCATGTGTGTTAAATTAGTTGACTTGCCTTCATTTCCAGTGTTCTCACAGGGAATTTCTCCCCCCACCCCCAGTTTTGTTGGCATTACTTTATAACGACAGGTTTGCAGGTGCCAAAGAGCCAGATTCTGCTGTGCTGGATTTATAGTGCTGTAACCTCTGCAGAATTTTGTTGCCTTGGGCTTAAACCATTTTCATTTAAAGAATTAATGCAAATGTTACTGGCCCAGAGGCATGCCTGGAGAAATCATGAGGCTGGGCTTAAAAATCAAATTTTTACACAAAATACATTTGGGATTCTTTTCCTTTCACCTCTGGGTTTTGAAGCAATATTGTGCTCTGTGATGTGGAATGATGGGAAACCTCTGTTAGTTTCATGAATCTGGATGAACAAGTTGGTATTTTTAAAATCAGAATAGAGCATGTAACTTTTTCTCTCTGACAGTAACATCACAGTTATTTGGTTTCTTTAAGCAATGCATAAAGCTCAGATATTGTTCTGTTTTAATGACAGATAAATGTGCATCAATTCCCATACCAGCTGGCCAGAATGAATGGAATTCTTTTTCAAAGAGGAAGGGAACAGCAAACTGCACTGTGTGATAGAGATATGCTTTGTGAGCTGTCTCTTTAGGGACTGATGGACAGGGTCTATATTTGAATCTGATTTCAGAAATCATGTTCCTTCCACCACTGAGAAGGGTGAATACTCCACAGCTTAAATTCACTCCATCGAGGAGCATTGAGGTGCAGAAAGTGACTCCTGTAGATAAATATTTCTGGGGATTAGAGCCACTGGGTTCCTGTGCTTTGAAAGTCCTTCTGAAATGGGTCTATCTTTTTGTTTATATATAGCTCAAAATACCTTCAGGTATTGACTCATTCTTAAATGCTGCTGGGCAAAGAAATGATAAATAGAACTATCAAAAAATAAGTAATTGAAAACAATGTTAAGTTTGCCACTGATGCATTTGACTTGATTTCAATGTGAGTAGAATTGAATAGGTACTTGTATGCCTCAAACTTGAAATAAAAGCAGAGAAAAAAGATCTGTGGTTAAGGGAAACTCCTTTTATTATCTAGACAGCAGTGTTTCTCTCATGACCCTTTTATCAAACCAATGAAGAGATGTTACTAGGGGCAGAACAAATGGTTCAGAAGACAAAGAATTCTCCAGTTATCTAGTAGGTTTTGCTGGGTCTTTTGCAAATGTAGCATAATTGCTTCCCTGCTGTTAAGAAGTGCAAAATTCAACTTGCTTTTTTTTTTTTTTTGGTAAACAGGCGTAGGAAAAAAAAAAGAAAAAAAGGTTTTATCCTTGGTAAAAAGTGTACTCTGAACTTGTGAAATCATTATTGACTGTATTAAATGATAATGATCTCAAAGAATAAAGAATTAGAAAATTATATGGATCAGCCAAACCCAGCAGCTAGTCCTTCTCATTTCATGTTAATGTTCATTTCTCACAGTGAAGATATTAATGAAAGAAAGCAAAATGCTTCATTTTTAAATTATTTTTATGCAGTCTTATTAAATGAAGGCATTTCTCTTGTCGGGTACATTAGGAACTCATACACCCCATGCTGAGGGAAAGGAACTACCCCCTGTTTTGTCCCAAAAATGCTGCTGTAGAGTGCTGCAAGCTTTAGGACACTGGGCATCCAATGTGACTTTGTGGCTGCAGATTCTGTGACCTGGGATAAATCATATCATCTTTTTGTCTATGTTTTCCACTGGATGTGTTTCTTCTCTACCAGAATTTTTTATATATAATGGTTAGCAGTTCTCATGGGCAAACAGATGTCACCTACCATATATATTCTTGTAGAGAAACTGGCAAATTGCAGGTCTGAAGTCGAATTAAAGCATTTCCTCTCATCCTTTTGCTTGAGCCATAATAGAAGAGCCCAGGCTATTCCCTCCTGTCAGGGAGTTGTGCAGAGCCACAAGGTCCCCCCTGAGCCTCCTTTTCTCCAGGCTGAGCCCCCACAGCTCCCTCAGCCCCTCCTGGTGCTCCAGCCCCTTCCCCAGCTCCCTTCCCTTCCCTGGACACGCTCCAGCCCCTCAATGTCTTTCTTGTGCTGAGGTTCCCAGCAGTGCCCCAGGATGTGAGGTGTGGCCCCAGCAGTGCCCAGCACAGGGGACAGTCCCTGCCCTGGCCCTGCTGCCACCCCATGGCTGGCACAGCCCAGGTGCCATTGGCCTCTTGCCCACCTGTTGATGCAAGGCAATGAGAAACACAGAGCAACCATGCAGTAAAGAGCCTGTTTACTGCTGGTCAGGGTTGCCAAAGCAGCCCAGAACAGCTGCAGGCATTGCTGAAGCTGGATTGCTCTCTGCATGCAGAGCTGAAATGCACATTAGTAATGATGGATGTCAGTGCTTCTGTGGCATCACCACTGCTTTCTGTCAGAAAAAGTGTCTTCTCTTCAACCATTTTACTGCAAACCTGTTGCCTGATATCAAAGGGGAACACCGTGTAACAGCATTAAAATGGTAAGATAGATCTTATCTTACCAGGCCTTTATTGGAAGCTTTCAGGTTTCCCTATGGCTGTGGGCACACCCAGCATCAGATTTCTATGGTTTTTGTAAGTTTCACAAATGATCATATCTCACAAATATTGTCCAATTTGAAGAGCAGTTGGTTAGGAATTTTTCCTCTAGGTTCTGCCCTGTTACAGTTGGTCCAGGGGATTCTTTGCCCCTTTTCTTGTTGTGTTGTCTCAGACTCTGGTTGAAAAACAAAATGTCCTTGAAGGTTGTCTTCCTGAAAACCAGTCTTTCAGGAATGTGTTAGAAGATTACCTTATTACTCTAAAATCTAAGAAAAGGGGTAGGAAAAATACCAGGAGCTATATAACCATGTATTATCAGTCCACAAAGCTACGAATATATGAAAAATGTATAAAAAGCTAAAATCTCTAGGCATCAAACCAATGGTGATATTGGTTGGCTGATCCCTTTTTATACTCCCAAACAGATCTCTTCCATTTCTGATTCTGAAGAGCAGCAATGGAAAGGGCTGTAGCTGGCTTGAAACTGCAGTCCAGCTAAATGAGAGAGGACATTGATACCTTGAGAAGAATTGTTTTGCTTAGTGCAGCTATAATTTGAGTGGGATTCTTTGTGGGACAAAATGCTATACTCCCTGACCTTAGACAAGCAATAGCTGACTGGACAGGTTGTGGGTTTTTTTTTTGTTTTTTTTTTTAATGTATAACCTGTACCTGCAGCTGTTTCACATGATATTATTGATATGCTGTGCTCTTGAAACTTGACCACCTAATATGTGCAGATGCACATAAATGTGTAGGCAGGTTTTGCCTAACAATTCTCCTGGAAGGAGTTGAAACTGAGGCATTTTGAGTAGTGACAGACATCTTCTGACATTATTATATAGGGAGAGGAGTATGTTCACAGCCAAGGGTACGAGATCTACCTCAATACAAGTGTTTAATAGAGGTGCCCTGTTGTTTCCTGATTTATGATCCTATCTCAGTCAGCAGAGCTCACTGTGAAGCTCTGCATTTACCCACAGACCATATTATAACTGTAGAGCAGAACACAGAGTGATAGAGTTGTCCTAGAGATCAATGGAGCTAAGGGTAACTATGCAGTCCTTTTTGATGTAGAGAAGTCCTTGAGCATGATTTTAAAACCCAGTGACCTGTCATCACAGCAAAGTTCTTTCCTGCCTTGTTGTCCTTGGTACAGTGTGTGAAATCCAAGGGAAATTAGGCACAGTGGGAAGATTTTCAGCTGGAGATTGTGAGCTCCTGCTGGGGTAATGTATTATGCAATTTAGGCATGTTTTTTGATATGGGCTCTAAAATGGTGGGAGAATGGAACTGCCAGAAGATGCAGGACAGGCTACAACTGAGGTAACAATGTGCTGGGTTGGCTTTAGGTCTGGTCAGCCTCCAATAGATGTGGGAAGGGTGAAAAGAAATGTCATTCTGTCAGAGCAAGCAGGTTTATCTATTATTTCCATGTTCCTGCAGGTTGCATGTTACTTTTTTTTTTGGTTTCACCTGATGGCTGTTGTGCTCTCTTTTACCATGGGAGTGTGTTTGGTTGGTGAGTAGGAACTGGAAGAAAAATTAACCTAAGGGTATGGGCAGATGTCTGCTTTTACAGGTTCCTGTGTTAGAGCAGGATTGTTAGTGCCTTTAGGCTGCTGTTCATCATTCCTGGTAGAAAAACAACCCAGAGAGTATTTTGATTGGATGCATTCTGGTTTGTCCCACACAAAATTTGCTACGTGAGTTGGTGCCAAAAGTAGAAACTCCTCCAGCTAATTTGGCCAATCTAATTTTAAGTGGATTGAAGCAGTTTGTGTGAAGTTACTCCATTAGTGATGACACCTGGTGCAAGACAGGATGAGCATCCACAGACATGGACAGCCCAGCTAAAGCTTCAAGAGAAGAGTAAAGCAATTTTCCCTTTGAATATCTGATGCCAAGAGATGTCTGTAACCAACCAGTAGCAGCTGTCCTGTGAGGAACCTGTGACAAAATCCAGGACACCTGGACATGATGAAGTCATGGATGTCAGGGCAGGCTTGAAGACACAAATCATGATTCTTCAGAGGGCAAATGAAGGCAAACCTGTGGCCTGTGGATGAACTGTAGATCTGTGGACCTCACTCACAGTTCTTAGAGCTTTTAGGATACTACTTACCCAGCCCTCACTGCAGAGCATGTGAGGATGTTGTGGATTATTAACAAGGACAGAAAAGAAAGGCTTTTTCCCCCAGCTCTCCTCACCAAGAGACCTCTGCCAGCAAGTGACAGATGAGTCTCTCTTCCTCAGGGAATCAATCACTGTGGGTGTGGGTTTGGCTGTGCCACAAATCTCCCAGAGAACATGTCCTGGTGTGTTTTATTTGCTAGTGTTGCTCCAGTTTTAGGACCCAGCATGCTCCTGAGGTGGTGTTTTTCTCCAGGCTGGTGTTTGGTGTGGGCCTGCCCCAGCTGTCAGTGCCAGGCCCCAGACACTCTGTGGTCGATGTGCACTTCTCATCCTGTCCTCTATTGAGTAGTTAGTGTGCTAATGTAAGGGAGAATCACCACTCAGGCCACTTTTGAAAGAAAAAAAAATAATACTAATGCATTAGCCAAAAATAGCCCTGCTTTGTAACCAGTTCATTAAAGCAGGGCTTTAGGATACTGGATTGGACATAATGGCAATAATTCTGTGGACATTACGTCTGTGCAAACAGTTCAGTGACAGCATTTTTACCAAACAGAAAGTAGGTTTTCCTCCTAAATAGGAGAGGGTTTTCATAGTGTGCTGTTTATAGCCTTTGGCAAAACATACTCAAAACACAACTCAGAATTAATGGGCCCATGTCTGCAGAATTTAGCCTGTTGGTTTTGGTTTAAAAGCTGGTAGCTGCAAGCAGAAAAACAAATGGATTAGGACATCTGAAAATCTAAGACTGTGCTTACTGAATGTTGCTGGAAATTGTGTATTTAACACTTCTTTTGAATCCAGTCTTACTTCAGTTGTCCCCTCTACTTTCAGAAGGTCTGAATTCAGGTTCCTTGTGTCCCACAGATTCCCTTGACAGGTCACTGTTGACTATGTGGCATTTAGGCCATATTAGAGGGGCATTAGTCTTAGAGGACAAGTATTCAGTCCTTTCTGAAAATTGGACCCTCTAATAAATATTTAATTGGTCAGTCAAAAAAAATAATGTGGCAGTATAACATCACGATTTCAGTCCTTATTCTGAATCCCCAGTCTTATTTAGGAAAATTGAAGAAGAATTATTTAGAAGAATTGAAAAATATGGTATCAAGGTATATATATATATATTTTTTTTTTTTTTAAACCCTAGTTGTTAATGAAAACCTCTATTCTTCAGCCAGGTGGAATTGGAATGTGTAGGAGAAATTCAGCATACAGACCTCAAGAGGAGATTGTTTAATGTCATGGAAATTTATTTTTTTTTTTCTTCTAATGGAAAAATCTAATGTTCCCTCCAGAACTGTAGGGTGAGGATGAATCTGTCATACTGACCTGCAGATTTACAATCAAATTAGCCAAGAGGGAACGATCTTGCAGGGAATTAGAACAATGGTGTGAGGCTGTGCTGTACAGCACTTGCAGACCAGTCTGGCAGCTTTAGCAGCCCTCACCTTTAATGAGCACTTGGATCTACCAATGCTATAAAAAGTTATGAGTCATAATGGATCTACTGCATTGGATTAGCCAAAATTTGGTCAAGCACTGGCAGATCAAACAAAGTACAGCTGACTGGGGTTGCTAGATTACTAGCATTAGTATTTCTTTATTTTAATTTTTCATGTCGTGTCCGTACAAAGAGCAAATAAAGGGAGTATACCAAAGGCATTTGCATCCTTGGACTCCAGGTTTGTCCTGTCTTAGCTGATAAGAGAGGAGAAACTGAAAGAAACTATGTTAAAAACCCCATAGAGAAGTGCAATTTCACCAGAAATCTTCTGGTTTGATACCTGCCACTTCACTTTGAACACATCTATGATGTCTGGTGACTTCATAGGAGTGCCAGTGGCCAGAAAGGGTTGAGAGAAGCCAGAGAGCATCTGCACTAGAAATGATTTCTCCCTTCCACAGTGCCTGAATTTGACATTGGATGACATCTAACACACAGAAGGAGTGGCTGTGCTGTTCCCATGTCGTGTCTGTCTCGCTGTCCTGCCTGGTTGCTGCTGCAGCAGCTCCTGATGAGCAGAGGCAGAGTGGCCCTGGTCTGGCTTTTCTCTTGCTGCTGAGGCACTGGCCATGGAAAGGGCACAAAGGAGGAGTTCCCAGTCACAGGGACTGCTGGAGCATGGTGAGATTTTTAATGAGTCCTGGTTTCTGTGAGTCCTTAGGGAGCACAGGAATGCCCAGTGCATCCCCACCAGCAAACTCCTCTTACACAGGGTAGAAATGCAGGCACACAGATAATTTAAAAAGGTCTCCTAAAGACCTGCAGATTCTGGCAGGTAATAGCTTCTTGCAGCTGTTTCCCATCCCCTCTCTTTCCAGGTATTGTGTGATAAACTGGAACACTCTGTGTTCTCCTGAGGCAGTGTATTGACAGAGCAGAGGAGCTTGTCAGGAAGAGCATTTCTCAGGTACTTTGCCCTGAAGTTCCTCAGATGCTGGCTGCCTCCATTTTAGTTGGAATTGGATAAGTGTTCATGAATTTCATGTCTGTTTTGACAGTATGGCCTTAGAGGCAGCATGGTGAGCAGTCTTTCTCCCAAATGAAATGCTGCAGAGGGAAGAAGAAAGGGTAGAATTGCTGGGAACTTACTAATGTGACATTTGGTGTCTCATGTCCAAAGGCTGGCAGTGAATCCTGTTTTTCAGTGATGCTGTTTTACACCACAACAACACAGACTCCGACTTCAGAAGGCTGAAAATGACTCTTTTATTTTTGTGATGTATCTCCTTTTTTGTACTATTCTACACAGACCAATTTGATTGGTGAAACAATAATAAACCTCTTCAATCACATTGGTCAGACCAGAGGGACATCAAGAAGTGTCTCCTGGGAAAAGGAATGCGTAACATAGGTACAGTTTACAAAAACATTTCTCCTGTTTACAGAAAATTCCCTGGGCAAAGAATTTCAGAAAACCAAAACATCTCAGGCATGAAATCAGGACTACATACAGTGATTATCCTGTTGTGTTTATCCTTCTGTACCATCCCAGGTGAGGTGTGCATGCACATGTACTAGTGTTCAGCAGCACAGGGAGGAAGCAGTGAAGATACTGGAGAGCACAGCATCCATTGCCTCAGCAGGGCCAGAAATCTAGGGAGTACAGAGAGAAGCTCTGCACACTTTTATTTTCTTTTTTTTATTTAGCTTGCCTCACCTTTTTCTTCTGTCCAACAGGTATCATAATTTTCCTTTTACTAAGGAAGTCTCTGTCACATTTGGATCTGGCCAGGTTTAGTGACAGACTGGGATTGCTGACATTATTCACATAATCTCCTTTGATAATCTCAGTTTCAGGAATTTAGTCTACCTTCCATCCATAAAATGATGGTACTTGCAAATCTCCACAGAGGTCACTAAGTCAGCTGGGTCAAATGGCAAATTTCTGTGTGTTTTACACACAGATGGGGCTGCAGCAGGAGACTCACATCCCATCATACTATGGCATTTTAATAAATTCTGCTAGCCCAGGTCTAGGCTTGGGCTTTCCATCTTGTGGATAGGTACAAAATCCCACTTCATTTGGCTTTTCAGCCAGCTGCTGTTCCTGAGGTTGAAGATGTTGCCCTGGCAGCCAGGTCTGGAATTTGGGCTGCCTGTTGCTAGGTGAAGTCATCCTTTCTATACCAAAAGAACATTTAGCACTGATACATTTAATTTGAGTTGGTTTTAGTCCTAGTAGAGATGTGAGAAGGTCATACCTATCTAATTATACATATAAAAGCTTTTAGATTTTTTTTCTTTTAAAAGAAAATAAGCATGTGATGCTTTAATTTGTTCTTTTTAACAGGAAACCAGGTCAATGATAAATTTCTACCTGGAGCTTTTGGAATGTGTGTATGTGGATGGTAAATAATAATTGATTAATGGTGACAAGTTTAAAAAAATCACTGTCCCCTCAAAAGTTAATTCCCTAGTTTTCATTTGCATTGAGAGTCTGAAATTCCAAAGCACAGTAACTTGAGGGCTAATGTGTGAAAAAATCAGGTTAATACAGAGGGTGACAAAAGAGAAAACTAGCACAGAGTTCATGAGTGAGGGAAATTGAGATTGGGAATCCTGCTACAGGCGTAGGGAGGAGAAATTCCAGCCTACAGGATAGTCCCAGCATTTCTCTTCCAGCGTGTCACTGGCTTTAGTGGAAACACTTTCAGATGGAGACTTTTGAGCTTCCAAAACCCCCACTTTGGATGGGAAACAAGTCATTTCCCACCTCTGCAGTTCTCCCCACATGGAAGGCAATCAGGCCAAGTCTGGTGCACAGCCAGGAGTCTGAGCAGAGCCAGGTAAGGCCATGGGGGCTGTGCTCCCTGTCCAGCAATTTTATCTTTTCTGGTGGACTTTGGGGAGAGCTGGTGGGGAACGTGCTGCTCTCCCCAAGTTTTGGTGTGGTTCTGCCTCAACCCTGTGGCCCTTCTGTATTCAGAGGCACAACAGAGATGGCAGCTTTTTGCCTAGAGAGCAGCTGAGCAAGGCAAAAATAGTTTATTGTGTGTATCCCCACAGAGTTATTTCTTTTCCTTTCACGGAAACAGAGCTGCTGTAAAAGCATTTCTCTTTGCAGGTGGAATTGGAAATACTGAAATAAATTATGGAGAACTAAGGTGTTTCCGGTCAGAATAAATATTTAATGAGAACAAGGGTTGTGCTCATTCAGAGTCACAAGGACTGATACTGAAGTACTGTATGAATGTTAATTTTAATGCATAAAATATATGCTTGAACTTAAAAATGCAGAGTGAACAGCCTTGGTGGCAAGTGTGTATTAAGTGTGTGACAGCTGTCTCTGAGGGTGATGATAATGTAAAAGTGTCTTCTTTTTTTTTTTTTTTTTTTTTTTCCCTGTCCCAAACCTTTTTAATTTACCCATCAATCAGTAAGGGAACAGTGGAATCTTTTGCTATCCAAAACAATTCTTGGAGGTGTGTGTTCTTTCACATTGCATCTAGCCTGTGTTCACTCCAACCATCGGCCTCACTTAACTGTTTCTGTCTCAGATTAAAAACCAACCAGAATAATGATACAGTACAGGGTTTTTTTGTGTTGGAACAACATACAGGATTGGTACAAAGGTGCCTGTTTGTGTGCACTGTCTTGTTAGTTAACATGAATTAACTAATGGCTGTTACAAGTGACTTGCAACTCACAAATTATTTTCAAGTTCTCATGGTCATGATCTCAGAGTTTACAGCTCAACATTCCAAGGGCTGGGATGCAGGAGCAGGCTTGGGCTTTGTGACCAGTTCTGAAACCATTAGTTGTTCCTTTAGGCAACACGAGAGAGTGAATAAATCCTGGTCTCATTTCCCTTACTGCTCACAACTCTTAAATAATGGGTCTGTCTTTTGCAGTCCCACACCCTTGGGGCTTTTCATCTAAACTGTGGGGTCCCTCCCCTGGCTCACTGTGATCTCTTCCCATTCTGTTCCTCCATCTCACCAAGAGCCTTTCTCTTCATGACCCTCTGTCAAATATCTCTGTTTTGAGGGTTCCCTACTTGCCTGAAGGTAAAGCCACTTCGAAATAGTTTCCCTGTCCAAAGGTCCAATTGAAGTACCTATTAATTTTCCAAAGTGCAGTCCCTGGCCATGATATCTAATGGTTGCTTTGTAAATGTCCTCAGAGTGGGGAAAGATGCATAACTGAGGCTTCTAAAGCTTGTGACTGACTCACTGTGCATGGATGTTTTAGGGGCTTTATCCACTCCATAACCTGGAGGCATAAATAGATTCTCAAATCATTGCATAACTGGGGCCTTGCCTGCAATTTAGAATAAAGGTTTCTCAGCACAGCCACTAATGCATTTTGTGAACTTGGATGACCTCTGTTCACCTCATGTTTTAGTTTCTAAAGTGGAAATAGTAATGTCTTGCCAAGGTAACATTTACAGAGGTAAAGCCATTTGTTAAATGTTTTGCAATTCACAGGTTAAGTGTATTTAAATGGTTACTGAAGGAAAAAATCTCAGGTCTTTTGCATGAAAGACCTACATGTACTTAAAATAAAACTAAGAGATATACTGACACACTACATAAAAACAGTAGTAATAGACTTAGCTCACAGCAGATGTTGAGGACAAAAGTTGCCATTATTTCTCTGTTTAGGTCTCCCTTCATATGGCTGTGTTTAGATAAGAACTGTAATACAATCTGTTCTCTTTCATTGTTTGGTTCATGCAGGCACGGGCTTGCTGCAGGAAGTGGTATATCTAGTGAGTCAGGGAGCTGATCCAGATGAGATTGGACTAATGAATATAGATGAGCAACTGCCAGTCCTAGAGTACCCTCAGCCCGGTCTGGACATCATCAAGGTACAATTTATTGCAAAGAAAGTCTTCCAGCATTTGGGTGTCTTCTTCCTCAGTTCCATGTTTATCGCTTCATTTCATCCTGTGTCCTTCTCCATTCCATCACTGGACTTGTGCAGAATGTTGCAATGATTCAGAGGGTTATTAGGTTATTTTAAATTGCTTTCAATAAGCTTCATGGTGTTCTGTTTAATACTTTAAATGTGTCTCCATCTCCTAAATATCTTGGCAATGGGTTTTCTGGATCAAAAAGTTCCAGGCCTCTCTTGCTTACGTAAACAGGAGCTGTCCAAATGAGGCAAATTTGCTTTGATTCCTTCCCTGAATTTGTGAAAGAGTAACTAAAAATGCAGATATCCATACATCTGTATTCCCACTGAGAATTTACACATCTCAATCTTTAGATCCACAGATCCTGGCTTTTTACAGACACTGTGGGTGTAGCTTGAGGGGTCTGGAATATCCTGCATGAAATTCCATGCTATTAAGAATGCCTTGAAGTCCAGCTGCATGGCACATTAAGTGTGATCTTGTCCTTGCTGCAACCACTTCTGACAGAGGCCCATCTTGGAATTATTAGGAAAACTGTACAGGGCCATCCTGTAACAGCTGCAGTGCTGCTTGGACTGAGCAAGCTGAGGCTGGCAGGGATAGAATTAAGCTGCTTGTGGTCAGTGACAACTGCAGCCTCAGCCTGCTTTAGGCTGAGAGTATTCAAAGGTCAGAGATTGCTCTTCTTTTTCATCTGTGATGCCTAATCCTGCGAGACCTCAGTGCTACCCTGCTGCAAAAAAGTGGTGGCAATAGTAAGAGGTTTAGTTTGAGATTACACATTCTTATCTCTGCCATGTGCTAGCAGCTTGATTCAATATGGATTTATTCCATTTTTAATAGCAGGACATGATTTGTGTCATGAGACAATTTTGTATCAAATTACAGAAAAAAAATTGTTTGAAAGATGTTCGCACACTCAGATAAACCTTTGGGCCTAGTTCTGAGGATAAAATAAAATGCAAGGGTAAAATCTGGGAGAAGTTAGGGGTCATGTTTTCAGAGCTTCTAATATTTTTCAAGGAATTTTTAGTAGAGGCATCGTGGGAAATAAAGTGAGTTTGATATTAAGGATCTTCAACTGTTATAGTCTCTTTCTGAGAAGATCCTGCAAATGGAAGTACTTTGAAAACAAAAGGGATAAAACCCCAAAATCTCAAAAACCCCAACACATTATCCAACCTTTTGATATTTAAAAACCAGCTGTAACTCCCTGTAAGCTGATTTTGAGTCCCAAACTTCTGTTAATTTTAGGAAGTGAATTTTGTGAATGGAAGCCACTGTAGTAGAGGGCCTCAAGTGTGACATTCAGGACAGCTCAGGGTGTGCCCTGCAGCAGTGCTCAGGAGGAAATGACTCTCTCTGCTTTGATTTAGGAGCTGACATCCCCTCGCCTCATCAAAAGCCACCTGCCCTACCGGTTCTTGCCTTCGGACCTCCACAACGGCAACTCAAAGGTGAAAACCAGCTCCTGTTTGCTCTAACTCTGCTGGCAGCACTTGTGTGAGTGCTTTGGGATGAGGGAAAAGCTTTCAACGAGATGATTTTTTTCCCCCCCCATCACAGGTAATATACATGGCTCGCAACCCCAAAGACCTGGTGGTGTCTTATTACCAGTTCCACCGCTCCCTAAGGACCATGAGCTACAGAGGGACGTTTCAGGAGTTCTGCAGGAGGTTTATGAATGACAAGTGTAAGGAGCTGTTCTCTCTCTGCACACATTTATGTCGCTCTGATTTTTCAGCCTTTTGAGTTTTCATTTTTTTGCTGGAGCTTTTTCAGGCATTGTGATATAAGCCAAGAGTGGTGTTTTGTAAATAATGCATTCCTTTCCAGGGAGAAGGAGCAATTGATGAACTTCTAAGTTGACCACGGAGGTCAAAGAGGTGTGAACCTCATCCCCCCCAATCTCTGATCAAATTCCAAAGACTGTATAAGTTGAGATCCCAAAAATAAACTTCCTTCTTTCCGCTCACACAACTGGACAGTGTGAGTGTGATTCTTTCGTGTCCTCTAGTGACACATTTATTTTCATCTCTGTGTTCCTTCTGCAAGTACAGAAGTGAACTGGATAAAGGTGCATTTGTTTTGCATATACAGCAAGGAGGTTGCTACGAGGATTTGAGATTTGTCCATGCAAACCAGGAGTTGTGCTTTTTGTAAATGTTTGCCTTACAGTATTTGGCCTCCCCGGGTTGAGCAGTTTTCCACCTGAACCAGAGCAAAACTCTGGTCTACTCTTCTAAAATTCAGTTTACAGGCTGCCCGGTACCTCTTAAGAAGTGGTAAATACTCCCAGCATAATTTGATTCCAGTTATTCCTTACTATCAACTACTTCTCAGAAGTCCTTCTGGTCCACAGCTTTGGGGTTATTTTCCTGATAATTCCTTTAATATTTAAATTTCAGCCAAAACCTCAAGGTTCATACCTTGCAAGTTAACAGAAAATTCTCTAGCTTGCATGGGCCTGATCTGAAGTGCACCAGTGAGCTTGACCCCATGAGAAGCCAGCTGCAGGCTGCTGCTGCCTGAAAAATGCAGCTCTGTGAGGAGAATGCAATAACCAAAGGATTGCCACACTCTCTAGCTAAAGAAGAGAAAAAAAATTCCTCCTGCCTTTTATTTCTCTGCAATATCTCCTCTGATACCTTAATGTGATGCTAAGAATTCACCAAGTACCTGGAGCTATGAGGGCAGGATCTCCTCTAGATCCAGAGAAGCAAACCTGGAATTTAGGGGAGCTGATGCTGAAGGAGCTGTGCAGTACCAAAGGGAAGAAAAAAAGTAAAGCTTACCAATGGAGGTGATTTAACAGGCCTTAAAAAGCCTTTGCTTCTCCTTATCCTGCAAGCTTGAGCAGGATTAATGCTCTCCTCCCATTCCAGCCCAGCTTCAGTTTTCAATTTGCATTCCCTGAGAATGGAATGTTTGCCTGTAGCCCCTGAACAGGAACATCTAGACCAGAGACATAAGAAAGACACATGTGAAGGTCTTCTAAGATAGAAAGGTTTGTTTTATCCTTTTCCATGTAAGTGTCCCAAGTGTTATTTGTCTGTTTATCGTGTAGCAGCCACCTGACTTTGTCAAAACCTCCCAGAGTCAATAAAACATCTCAGCATGTTCTGTGGCCATAATTGTACAAATGGGATGTTTGTAATGCAGAGTAAATTTAGCATTCAGCTGAATGTTTACATCTCAGCAGAATCCTGGTAACTCAAATGTGTCCAATGGACAAAGAGATCAGTTTCATAGGAAAAAAAAAATATTCAACTGACCAATTTTCAACTTTTTATAAAGGCACTAAGATTCCATTTTTGTTATTCCCATTCCATAACAAATGGATGCATGAAGGTAATACATCAGTATTCCAGTTACCAGAATGAAACAGTTCTTTTTCAAAGAGAAAAGGTGGCTTCAAAATACAAACCTAAGAAATGGGCTTTTTAGTTTTTCTGTAGTTGCTTTGCTGAACAGATGAAATTGACCAAAAATATTGGAAAAGAATTGAAAAACTTTATTTGCTTAACTCCTACCTTGATTATGTGAAGTACTTGATGGGAATTAATCACAGGTAACAGAGAAAAATGCAGAATGCATTTCTCATGGGGTTGTCTTGTAATATTGGCAACAAAAGTAAGTACCAGGTACCAGTGGCTGAACCTCTGGTAGAGACACAAAAATTGTCTGGAATCAGTACAAATGTGGACTTAATCAGAGAACTGGAAAACATATGAGTAAAGTTTTGTGGGGAGGGTTAGGTCTCCCATTACATGGGTCAAAATGAGACACTGCTCTCCTGGGGCTATGAACCACTCCAGTTATTTAATTTTTCTTTTTTTTTCCCCTTTCTAAAAATGACTTAATAACAAAAATGTTCATTTTCCTCATGCCAATGATAATGTTTTTGTAGTAGGATATGGTTCGTGGTTTGAACACGTGCAAGAGTTTTGGGAACACCACATGGATGCCAATGTACTTTTTCTCAAGTATGAAGATATGCATAAGGTAGGTTAGATGTAGCAGAATGGTGCTTTAATCACATTTAGCATCCTAGCTTTTAAAATACATAAAGCACAAAATTACATTCTTATGTCCATATTTGGGCTCCCTAATGCCTGATACCATTTTTAAAGCACTGGCTTTAAAAATTCAGTAGCTTCTATGGACTTTAGGCATTTTCATATCCATATTAATTTACTGGGGAGTCTGCCTGCATCTATAGGCACTGAACTACTTGCTGAGAAGGCAGTGATGTGAAACTTCAGTACTTGCTGCACTCAGCCCTGGGAATTCATTTAAAAGAAATGTCTTGCTGTATGTGCTGTATCAGTGAGGGAAAAATATATATAATCACTATTTTGTCCTATGTGTTTGGCATTTATTGTGATTATTTGATTGTTCTTACTGCTTTCTGTGAAACAGATCTGAAAACAATGAGGCTATGATCATGTAACATAAGGTGGATATAATTATTGAGTCCTTACAGTATGCTGGCTATTAAATCCACTTAAATCAGAAATCTAATGGAAATACTACATATTTCTTATTTCAGTAATATCTTTTGGAGAGCTAATGAAAATACTTCAGGATGTTTATTTGACTGGAAAACTAATGCAAACATAGGAAAAACCCAGCTCCTGTTTCTAAACCTGTAAAAAGAAAAAATCAGGACAAGACTCAATAAAGCTGGGTAAATTATAATTCCAGTTTTACTGAGCCTTCTGGTGGAGTGGGATTCTAAAAGCAGGTGTAATACGGTCAAAGTAAGTAAAGTTTAATCAAAGTTATTTCAATCCCACGGTTTTGAATAATTAATGTATTCCTAGCTGTGCTCACCAGCTGGTGGCATCACATCATCCTTCTGCTTCCTGATAAATATCACTGTTTTGTCCCTGCAACTCATACTGAGGAACTTTGGAATTGTGGAGGTGCCAATTCATGGTTTTGCTCGGAGGCCACCTCCCCTGATCCTTCCCATCCACATGAATGCAGTCCCAGGGGCTGAGGAAGGAAGAAGGGCTCTCCTCCCATCTTTAGTCATGTATTTGACTGTGGTCAAAATCAAAGCAACTTTTAAATCCTCTGAAATACACTGGTTTTCCAAAGGGGTGGGTTAAGGGTGGGGTGCTCTCTGAAGTGGGAAGCATCACAGTTACTTTTCAGTTGTTTTGTTCCCTGTTCCAACATCTGAAGGTTACATGGCCATGCTCTCTGCCAACCTAATGCTCTCTATCTTACTCTGATTACTCTCAATGTGTTTCTTTCCAGCCAGTTGGAAGGTGGCAAAAACTTCAAGGCAGTGGTGTTTCTACAACTTCTGCACTTGTATTTTTCGCACTCACTGGGATATAGTTTACTTTGAAATATCTTAACCCATTAAAAAAGTGATTTTAAATATTGTGTAAATAACCCGGCTTTTAAATGCTCTCTTACAGGACCTAGCAACAATGGTTGAGCAGCTGGTGAGGTTCTTAGGAGTTTCTTATGACAAAGCACAGTTGGAATCCATGGTGGAACACTGCCATCAACTCATTGATCAATGCTGTAATGCAGAGGCTCTTCCTGTTGGCAGGGGTATGTTTAAAACCCACAGCAAAACTCTTCTTGGAGAAGTTGCAAGAAGCAGCTTAGTAACCCCCAGGGTGTGTGAGATGTTGGCAAAATATTGCCACGTAAAGGATGGGAGGGACTTGGTGCAGTTTGGGGCCTGGGTTGTTTTGAAATCAGGTCAGGGAGGAGTGACTGAAAAGGATGGAAGAATCCAAGATTAACAGTGTAATTTCAAACCACTCCGTCAGAGAGTCTGTCTTGCTTTGATGGATTCAGCTCTTCATGCTGAGGACTCTGCACTGCTCCTTCTGACCTCTGGCATGCCAAAGCCCACACCATCTCATACAGTTTATCCTGGCCTGAGCCCTGGGGGTGAAGTAGATCAGGTTTTCTAGAATAGCAGATATTTCTCATTGGGAAGGCATAAAATTACAAGGAACCACGGCTTCCCGTATAAGCTTTTTATTTTCATTTTCTACCTCAGCTGTTTAAAATGTGTTTGTCTTCCAGATGTTTATTCTGGTGAGATTCTTTCTCTAGGAACCTGAAGGTGCCATGTGATCTGTTAATACATCTGTCCTTTGATAAGAAATCAGGTCCTTTCAGTTGCCTTTAAGAAGCATAAGAGTGAACTTAGGCTCTCTCAAATTATTTTCTGTGGGCTGCTCTACATCACTTTTAATAAATGAGGGAGCCAGCTCAAAATGGTCAGTTCCTGTGTTATCCCTACATATGCCCTACCCAAACACAAAATCACTTCATACACTAATTTAATCCAGTTCTATGTGGAACCTTCCCTTGTTTTCCACCCACATCAGTGGTAGCCCTTTATGATACAGCATCACACATGAAGCACATGTTTATCATGACCAGTTTATCATGACGTGTTTATCATGACCACAAAGTTTCTCAGAGGAATGGATTTGCAGGTTATTGTCCCTTTGCTCAGGGATTATGACAGGAATACTTTGGTCTTAGGTTTCTGCATGTAGGAGCCCTTTCCATACCACCACTTTCAGCCAGCCTTCATGTGATCTGCAAATTATATAATTTTTTATAATTATTTTCAAATCTCTGATGAAAATGCCAAGTATTACCAGTCCCTCTTGACTTCTTATTCTGTGGTAGATGGTTATTTATTCAATTATCACACATTTTGTCCTTGGATGAGGTGTTTGTGTGGGTGCTAGGCTTTACAAACAGCAGGGTTGTGTTCTCCTTGTTGGCCCACACACAGCCTCTTATTTCTACTGTCTACAACTGTTTCAGAAAGAAGCCTTCATGTTGTAATGGAGAAGGAAGGGAGCTACAGCACTTAATGTGATACTTTGTCATTTGTTCACTGTGTGCTTTTTAGTACAAATATCCTTATTTTGAATTTCTTTTCTTTGCTGTCTTTGGCTTTTACAATATTTTGTTACTCCAGAATGTAGCTTCATTAGCAGTGCTTTGTTCTTTCTCTGTTCGTTTCTGTGACAAATAATGGTGGCAATGACATGACAGCTGATTGTAATTTGTTTCAAATATTTTGATTTGTCATTAGTTACATTTACTTTATTATTTTGCTTTATTTTAGTTCTTCATTTTTTTTTCTTTTAGCACATTGATCTTTACTCTGAAGATAACCCTGAACTGCTGTGAAAGCAGAGCAGTGATTAGATATGTTACTTGTATTTGACTCTTATCACATCATAACACACGCAGTTGCATGATTCAAATCATAAACCAGGTGGGTGACTTTTTGACAAGCTATCAATTCATATGGTGAAAAAGAAAAGAAAAATAATTGTTACAAATAATCCACAGTGTATGTATGTCATTTGTAAAACTTGTCATTTGTCCATACATGTTTCTAGGGAGACTCAGAAAATAAAAGGATTTTCTTTACCAAGCAGAGGAAGAAAATATTTTATTATCGTTATTGAATGGGATACACAGAGTTTTGTGTTTCATGCTGTAGTTTTTGCAGTTATAGTTGCCAGAGAAAAATTTAAGTTAGCATCAGATGTTTATGATTGTAAGCATTTCCTTATTTTTTTTTTTTTTAATACATGAGAAATTTGGTGAAAACAATAAATGGCATTCTCAGTGTCAAGTTATTCTGGTCTTTGGATCCTGAAAAGAAACCAGGACACTTTCATACCTTCAGGAGTTACAGAAAAGCCATGATTTCATAAAATGGCCTTTGCCACACATGCTATGCCATCATGTTAATAAGTAATATGTAGATGTTTCAGACAGTTTTGTCTTTGGTCTCAACTGTAAAGTTGCTGCATAAAAGCAAGGATAATTGAATTAAATGGGTATTCTTCTTATGCTTCAAATGCATAATTAAGCTCCCTGCATGTAGCTTTGTTCTTGCTTATGATTAAACTCTGGTAGCTCAGTCCCAATTCTCCTTTCATTTATTCCAGTTGAACAAGTCTGGATTTTGTCTTTATCTCCAGCATAAATGAGAAGTGAATTGGGCCTCTCAGTCTGGTTATTCCTTCGGGCTTATTCAGCCACAAGTAACCCTGGGTGACTTGGAGTTAAATACATTTTGGGCTGCATTGAAACAGTTGTTAAGGGGGCTGCTGCCTTTGGCTGGTAGGTTCAGCAGGGTCACCAGGTTATGTTGCTGGTTGGGTTCCTTAGATTAATTCATATGAGGAAGGTGTTCAGTGTCCATATTGCATCCCCCAAAAGGTTCCTATTCCTCGTGTTTAAAATTAACATTTCAGTGGCACAACTTGAGTGCATGGCACTTGTTCTCTTTCATGGATAGAAACTCGTATTTAACAAACAAATCCCTCCATGGGGAGAAATGGAAATTCCTCTGTTGGACTTATCTCTAGACACAAAATAATAGAAATTAGCAATGAAAATACTACACTCCAATAGTCAGTTTTCTACCCCACATTCCCTGTATCTTTTGGATAGTTCTTTAAGCAGTGGGTGCTGGAGGCGCAGTGATTTTGAAATGCATTGTTAGCCTTTGAAATGATTAAACAGCCATAGCTTGCACTGAAAGCAGAAATCCACACTGAAGTGAACACCCAACCCAAAATCCATGTTCATTTCTGACTGAGGCCAGAGTAAAGTCTCAGACAAATCTGAATTCTTCCTGTGTTACACTGGGCTGGTGCAGCTGAAGATGTGTCTGGTTTTATTTGAAGGCTTTGCAAGGGCAGTGCCAGAGTAATTGAGTGAGACAATGAACAGCCTTAGGGCTCATTAAGCTTTCAGAGAAAGCCCAGACTGATCAGAATCTCACAGCTGATACTTGGTGCCCTGCAGAATTAAACTGTGGGTATTTGGTGTCCTGTTAACATCTACTCTCTGACTTGTGTTCTTTCTCTGTGTTTCAGGACGAGTTGGGCTATGGAAAGACATCTTCACTGTTTCAATGAATGAGAAATTTGATTTAGTTTATAAACAGAAGATGGGAAAATGTGACCTCACATTCGATTTTTATTTATAAAAAATGCATGCATATGATATCCAGATTAGCTAGAAGTGCTTTATGCATTCATTTATTACCTGCTGGACAAACTACTGTAGCTATTATGTGTAACAAGGTTTAAAGAAAGAAAAAACAATCTAAGTAAAACCATATCAGATGCAATTATCTTTCATCCTGAACAGCTGTTTATCTTCTAGTATTTAAGTCCTTTTGTCCACGTGCAAGAACTTCCCAGACAATACTAGAACATTCAGCTGTTATGGAATGTATTATATACGTATAAGGTATGTATCATATATGCAATTAGAATGTACACCTTTTCAGCCCCACATTGATTATTTAATGTGTTTTATAAAAGCTTGTCACTAGAACCTAAATAAACACCCGTAAACCAAATAAAAATTTATTTCTGAGGGAAACAAGTAACAGGCCAAAACAGTATGCTAGAATGATCTCAGGGGTTAATCGTCACATTTATTTTTATAGCAGGTATAACCAAGGAGAAATAAATCCCATTCCCAAAATAGGAACTGATCCAAGTGGGGTTCACATTAGGTTCTGCACACCCTTATCTGTGTGATTTGAGTAGGTTATGTGCACTGGCACACTCTATGAGACAGGGCTTGTTCTGATTTACAGCTGTGATTGCCTGATCCCAAATCCCACCCATGCCTTTATGGAGACAGCTCAGAGCTGCCTTCCTGCTGGAGGCAGCTCAGCTCCATGCCCAGGGACAGCAGGTGGAAGATTCTTAAGCCCTCAGCTCTAGGTCACTCCCTCAAAATGGGGCTTAAAAGCCAGGAATGTGGTGCAGGGACTTTTCCTTTTCATCAGTCTCCAACCCATGTCACTTTGCTGTGTGAATTTCTCCCTTTAGGGGCTGCCCCAGAAGTTAAGGTGCTGAATAAGCTCCAGTTCCACTAAAAGGTGAGGGCACTTAGCACTGTTCATGGGTTGTTCTCCTGCACTCCACCAGACCTAAGGGGAAAAGTGTGAAGCAGTGTGAAGCAGGCAAAGGGAACTGCAGCAGCCGAGGAAGAGAATTGATGGATATGCCAGCAGGTGGGAGTATTGCACAAATATCCATGCACAATGAGTTCCAGGAATTGTTAGCCATGACTGATCTGGATTATAATCAGGATTCAAGTTTATTTCTCTTATCTTTTTTTTTAGTCTCTACACAAACAGCCTGAAGCAGGCTACCATCACTACAGAACTCTCCCAAATTATTTTATTGTTCCATTATGTAATGACATCTATGCTTTTTTGGTTCTCAGCTGCAGGAGGCCCATTTTTGCTAGTCATATGTTCAGGCTCACCAAAAACTGTGAGGAAGGACTAGTTTTTAGTGTTTCAGTTCTGTTGGGAAACTGTCAGTTCAGCACTGGCAAGTGGTGTAGCATGATGTGGCTTGACAGCACTTTTCCTTGTATATTTGTGAGTGAAAATGCTTTCAGTGAAATTTTATTTCTATTTTTATATTTTTAGTACTGTATGAATATTAAGCACTACACATTATACTTCTGTGCTTGCTTGCTTACTGAATAAAAGATGTGTTCTGTGCATTGTGGCTGCTCATTTTCTAGACCTCCCACTCGAGCCAGGTGGTCTTTGCAGACAAACTACAACAAACTGCAGGAACACAGGAGAAGGAGAATTTCCTCTTGCTACGGAGGAAGAAAACAATCTCCCACAGTTCCTGCAGATTAGAGTCAGAAGAAAATTTCATTAGCACAAAAAAATCTACTTAAATCACTTAATCCTGAGGATGTATGAGCAATACAACCTAACATTTCTGAAGGCACCAGGGAATCCTGCTCTGGTTCCCAGAGCCCCTTTCCTTTGCTGCAGCTGATGCCCAAAAGTCAGGAATGTCCCACAGCCACATTTCTAACAGCCAGCCACCACCTTTTTCTTACATTTCTAACAGCCAGAGGGCCACCAGCTGCCAGGCCACACTAGCTGTGCTGAAATTCTGTCTTTGGATCTCTGCTACTTGAAAGCATTTGAGTTTTTCTATAAAAATACAGAGGTAGTTAAGGTCCTTCCTCTTTTCAACAGCTTGAACTTTCAGGACTCAACCCAATGTTAACAATATTCTGCACAAACACAGACACCCCTTGGCCCAAATTTTCTGTGGAGAGAATTGCATTGGTACAAAAGCTCTGCAAATGAAGGACAAAAAATACCAGAAAACCAAGAGAATTTCTTTTTTTGTCCCCTCAAAATTGCGATTTGCTGAGCTGCTTCTGCTGAGGGAAAAGGTTTGCCACCAAAGGTTTAAAGAGAGAATTGAGGAAATACGTTTGTTGCTTCAGTTAAAAAAAAAGAATTAAACCAACATTCAACTGAATCAACTAATACTAACAATAAAACTCTCAAACCCAGTGAGCATACCTGTGGGAAGGGCACAGTACAGAAATGATGATGTCTAACCTCACTACATAATCCATTTGATTTCTTTACTGCAGGATCTGCAGGCTGGTGTCCTCTAGTGTTTGAATCATAAAACGTGTGCAGATGAGTATTTTCTGCTACCTGTCACTGTGTGTGTCATGCAGAACAGAAATGCACCCAATAATCAGCTTCATTCTGGCAATGGAGAGAGAATCAGCAAAAATGAGCATTTTTTAAAAATAGAACATACCCAGATTTCAGCTTAATGAGGTTTAGACCTCGAGTGCCAAGTCATACTCCAGTACAAACTGCTGGTTTAACTTCAGAGAGTGGCAAGGAAATCAAGAAAACTGAATCCACTGTACTTTGGTCTATCAGCTTAAAAATCAACCCTCTTAAAGATGGGAGAGTGATGGCAAATTCTACAGGCAGACTGGAACAACTCCTCCTTGCAGCTCTCAGGCTTGAATCACACTTGGGTGCATGTAACATCCAATGTCCTCCTGACAGCATCTGAGCTCTGTCATCTTTAAAAATGAATGTGAGAAAAATTTACAGAAATGCAGGGCAAGTCTTGGTGCTTTAGAACCCTGACACATCAGAATAACTATTATCAGCTCAGGACTCCTTACCATAAGCTGGTTTTAAAAAATCTGAAGAGCTAATTGCAGGAATGTTGGGCTCTTTTGGTGAGCTGTACTGTGCCAGCATGATTTTTTCTGGGTTTTGCCACTTCATCCACAGGCAAAACTGTAAAGCCACACAAGCAACTTTTGCTGGAGTTCTCTCTGTGCACAGATGACAAGCCCTGGCAGTGCAAGCTAGAGTGATTTGAGAAACTGCCACCTCCAGCTGTCCATGCTGCCTCTCTGCCAGGGATGGCCACCGTGGAGGAGAGACAGTAGAAGCAAATGTGTGCTGGTTCCTCAGCTGCTGTACTTTGCAGGCTGAATTTAACTTGAACCAACGTGGATGATGGTGTCAGATAATAGGCCAAGAGACAAAGGATGTCCTGAGGTGCTGCCCCGGGTTGGAGGTGTCCTGCCAGGTCCTTGTCTGAGCTCCTCTGCACTTGGCCAGAGGTCTCTGCTTGGGGACAGTCTGCTTCACACACACACACAGGCTGAGTTTCCCCTTGCCAAATATTGTCTGTGAAAGGTAGAACCGTGTCCTTGAGCAAGAAGGAGAGACAGATCCACGCTGCCACATGGTGTGTACGAGCTAAAACCTGCTCTGGGGAGGAATGCTGTGCTGTAGGAGGGAGTGCTGCAATGTGTGACAGCACACAAGATGAAGAAAGAAAGAAAGAAAGGCAACGTAATGACTGCTCAGACTGATCCCAGTCACAGGCACTAATGTGCCGACTGCCTTGACGTGTGTGGTACGAGTGATATTCAAAGTAACTGCCACCCAGACATTAAACCCACTGTCACCATCTCTGTCACATACTCAGCTTCTGCCAGCACTGAACACAAGATGACAATTTAATCCTCGCAGCTGGTGTTACAGTGTGTTAAGACTGCAGCCCTTGCAGGCCTTACATCTGCTTCCTTTCGGCTTTGGAGGAGAGTCACCCGGAAAATATGGGAGAGCTCTAAGGACTCAGGAAAAGTGAACCAGTGGGAATAAAACTAAGGAGAATGTTTAGATTTCAAGCTCCACTAGGAAGACCGCTCTTTTGTTTCAAAAGAAAAAAAAATCATAATTTTTCCCAGGTACTGGCACTGTTTTACACCACAACGACACAGACTGTGAACTTCAGAAGGCTGAAAATGACTCTTTTATTTTTGGGATGTGTCCTTTTTTTAATACTATTTTACACAGACCAATTTGGTTGGTGAAACAAAGACAAACTTTTTCAATCACATTGGTCAGACCAGAGGGACATCAAGAAGTCCCTCCTAAGAAAAGAAATGAATAACATAACTACAGTTACAAAAACATTTCTCTTGCTTACAACAAACTCCCTGAAAAAAGAATTTCAGAAAACCAAAACACTTCAGGCATGGAACCAGTGCTGCAAGGTACCACTCTTGTTTTCCTCTGCACCCCCCTCCCCTCAAAGGCAGTTCTAACCCTACAGAAACAGATAATCCTGTAAATGCTGCAGGAGACTTTCAGTAGCTGGGATTGCTACCACTCCATAGCTGGTAGGATTTAAACTCACAAAGAAAGACCCACAGTGGGTCTCCAGTTTCAGTTTTTTAACCATCCTGCTCCAGCCACACATGCTGAGGGGTTGGTCTCTCTTAGCAGCCAGACCCTTTCAGACACGTTCCTTGTTCCCTCCTCAGTAAATACCAGTGAGATTAGAGGCTAAAATAGTTCTGGTTTGTTTTTACTATGAAAGATCTATATAAGCCTGTGTATTCTAAACAGGATGAAAAAAGAATATAAACAAAAATATGGCATGGGTCAATTCAAGTTGTAAACATTTAGGTTTTAACCATGCACATGTGGATCATTTGGTCACTCTTTGAGTAATCTGCAGCAATTTACATTAAGTCTTTGAAATAAAGAAATATTTTCAAAACTATCTTTTTTTTTCTAGCAGTAACTATATTGCTATGTGCAGCCATCACATTTCTGTGATCCTACACAATTCTGCTCAAGTTATTTTCTCTAAATGAGAACCATCACTGAATGCAAAGGGACTACATTGAAGGTAGGCTACATGCACAAATATTTGTGGGAAACAAAGTGTTAATGTGCCCTGTAGGGCATTAGTCTGTACCAAGAACTAGTGAAATACTGAATTTGTTCATGGATGTTTGAAAACAACATTTGCTGATGCATGGCCAGTGTGTCTGGATCCTGCAAGATGCTGCATTTTTTTCCAGAAAGTGGCTACAGTATAGTTTTCAAATAATCTCCCTCAATCTATAAAAAAATACACCAAAGCTTAGGATCAGACATAGATTAAGGCCTTTTTTTTCTTTTTTTTTTTATGTTGGACTGCAGTGATTTATGTAGTCCTTCAGAATGACCAGGAAGTCATCCCGAACTGGCCCTGATGAAGAAGAATTTGGTTTATGTGTGGTCTAATCCACAGTTCTGCTTGACAGGACTTCTTTCACCTTTCCACTGAAGTACCTGAAACAGAGACATTTTATAGCTCAGGACCTTTATAGGCCAGTGTAGCCCTGGTTTCGTGCCTGAGATGTTTTGGTTTTCTGAAATTCTTTTCCCAAGGAATTTTCTGTAAACAAGAGAAGTATTTTTGTAAACTGTACTATGTTATTCATTCCTTTTCCTAAGAGGAACTTCTTCTTGATGTCCCTTTGGTCTGACCAATGTGATTGAAGAGGTTTGTCTTTGTTTCACCAACCAAATTGGTCTGTGTAAAACAGTATATAAGAAAGACACATCCCAAAAGTAAAAAAGTCATTTTCAGCCTTCTGAAGTTCAGAGTCTGTGTCGTTGTGGTGTAAAACAGTGACAATAGTCTGTCCCTGCAGCCAGCTTAGAGCATGTCCTGATAATCAGAATGACATGCTGCACACTGAGGAAGAGGTGCCAGAGGCAGCAGGGCAGAGCAGGAGGCAGCCTGCATGCTACTCAACCTCCTTATGTGATGTGTGGTAGGTTGACTTTCACTTTGTGAGTGTTTCTCTCTTTGGGACACAAAATTACTTAGGCACTATATACAAAATTCTCTTTATCTCTAAGATAAAATGCACCTCCTGTGGGTTATTTCAGTCTGCTGCATTGCTGGACAGGTCTCTTGGAGGTGGTTTGTTCAAATGAATGGCATGTGCTGGAATCCAGAAAACTGTCACACTGGGGCAGGTGACGTGTGAGAGAGGATGTGGTGTCTGTGGGGTTGTTCATCCTTTCTAGAGAGTGCTGTCATGTTTGTTTGCTTCCATTTTGCATGTTCCATAAAGCAAGTGCTGCTGCTGTTTTCCCAGCATTGTAGGAAGTGAGGAGGGAACTTTTTGGTCATCCTCTGAGTAGGGCAAAGGCTGGCTGTAAGTAGCTGATATTCCTAGAACGAGCCTTTTCCCCTCAAGCCATGGGAACAGGGAAAAGTAACATGAGAACATGTGGATTAAGGATTTCATAGTTGGAGTTGGTGAGGTGTGAAAAGGAAGGCAGCGAGGAGACACCATCTATACTGTGGATAGTCTGATCTACACATCAGAATTTCCCCTCTGGCTGGTGAGCACTGGCAAAGATGCTGCCTGCTTCCAACACACAGCTCCAGGAAGAGCTGGGAAGTGGGAATCATCTTGCAGGAAGCTCCTGCTCACCCAGTATTTGGATTTCAGGGTGACTTGCCCTGTGTGTCTGTGGTTACGTGTAGGTGTGCACAGCTGTGCTGAGAGAGAGAAAGGAGTGAGGGGAAAGAAAGCAGGGTGAGAAACCAGCCTGCAGATCCTAAAGGAGAGGAGGAGGAGGAGTGTGGGTTTAACTCCACACTCTGAGGGTCTAACCTTGCAGAAAAATGGCTATAATAATTAGCGAGACCACACCTTGAAGATGCTTTGTAAATCAAAAGGTTTAATAATGAAAAATAACAAAGTAAACAAAACATGGCGGAAAACAAATAATAAAGCAAGCACAAGTGTCTGAGAAAACCTCAGACACCTTGCTAAGACATCTCAAAAAGGCTTTACTTTCTTTCGTGTTCTTTCTTAAATACTGAATCTTTTAGGAGGGATAACCTGGCTAACAGACAGTAGAGAGGGATACAAGGTTTGAAGAACAGTGACAAGATCCAAGAGATGCTTCTTTCTTGGCACTGAGCCAATCCTTGTCAGAAGAGTATGGAAGAATCCAGGTAGATTTCCTAATATGTCAGAGGTAAACTAAACCTCTTTCCCTATTTGGAGGCACCTGCTGGAGGCGTGGGGATTGCATTTCTACAGAGGAGGAGGAGGAGGTGGTGATGCCCTGGAGGTCGAAGCAGTAATTCCCCTGCAGACCTGTGGGGAAGCAGGAATTTCACTGCAGCCACAGAGAAAACAGTGCTGGGGCAGACTCTGCACACACATTTTCTGCCCTCCAGGTAGCCAGGGCCAGAAGGAAGCTGCAGCCTGTGCAGAAGAGGCCTGAAGGAAGCTGCTCTGTGCTGGAGAAGATTCCTGGCAGGAGCTGTGGCCCTTGGAAAGGAGCCTGTGCAGGAGCTCTCTGTGAAGACTCTAACCAGTGGGAAGGACACACACTGGAGCAGGCAAAAAGTGTGAGGGGGAAGGAGTGGCAGAGAGGCATTCTACATTTCTATCTAAGCTGACCAGAAATACAACATGTGCAAGATTCATCCATCTTGTAGCTACAGTGAAACGTGGCTTGGCTGCAGGAGCTATGCAAACAGGCACTTGGGAAACTCTTATCAATTAAATTATTGAAATGAGAGCCAAATCTCTTTCAGTGGCTATAAATGCTGTAATTCTTCTTAAGATAGGAAAGCAAGCAGAGCTGTTCTGATTTATGATAACTGAGGATCTTGCTCTCACACTAGTAGGAATGTACTTAAAAATATAAGCAGTGGATCTGATTTATGACTTTTTATGCACTGCTGTGAATTCCAAGTAACACATAAATCAGGAGCTATTCAGTGCAGGTAAGTTATTCTTGATTCATGCACTGATATTTTGCAGGTATAAAGGCATTGTGAGAAGAGAGTCAGGCTCAGCATTGGATAAAACTTGAAATCTGTTTGCTCTGTATCAGTGACTTTGACTTCTTAGACCACAGACCACGTGCTGTTTCTGAAGCATCAGTCAGAAAGACAAGCTTAGGCCTGATGCACATGTATTTCAACCAGAAAATGTTTTAGAGTCCAGAAAAAATACCAGCTGACTTTACAGGAGTGTTTTAGAGCTCCATCCTGATTTTCTGGAGTCGAAGGAAGCTTTGTTAATGACTTCAGCAGCATCAGGATGTGCTGATACCTACCATATTCCTGTGGTAGTCTAGTTACTGAGCCACAAAGCTGCTGCTGCATCTGCTTTTTGGGAGGTCCTTTAGCCAACAAATTGATTAAAATATATCTGTTGATGCTGTAAAAAGAGCTCAGCAGTATTGAAAGGTCTATGAATTTCCCTCTGGCTGGTCTCTTTCCTTAGGCTGGTGCAAGTATCTGAGGAGGCAACAACAGAATCATCATGTGTGTGTTTGTCTGAAACAAACAATATGGGTTATTGCCCATATTTATGATGAGGTGGGTCTTACAGGCAGAACTGGTTCACTTGAGTTCTTGGGCTCTTAGAAGTGACCCCTCCATGTTCATGATTTCTCAGGAGCCAAACCTGCACAGGTCCCAGTGCCAGTGTACCAGCCACTGTGGTGGGTTTGTTTGTTTATTCATTGGGGTGAATTTTTTCAGGGTGGGAGGCAGAAGGGGCTTTTCTACCTATGCAAGATACTGTACAGTGCTGCATTTTCACTGGGTGGCTAATGAGTCTTGCTCTTGTCCTGCTGTTTTTTACTTGTCTGTGCAATATCTGCTTTTTCTTCATGTCTCTCTTCACCAAGTTGCAATTGACTGAGTGGTGAGTTGACCTTGACTGAGTGACACCAATCCTTTCTATCTCTCCCCCTTCTCAGCTGGGAGAGGCAAAGGATGGAAAACAACTCACAGCCTGCAGAGCTCACACAATTCCCTGTGCTAACATTTGCTTTCTATACTGTGGTAATTAAATGGCAGGAGCAGGGTGCAGTTGATTGGCACATATCAGAGAGAGGAGGAAATATGTTTTACTCTCTGACTGTCGCTCAGCTTGGAGAGAAACCAAATTTCTCATCTTGAATTACATTTGTAATAGAGAAAAACAAGGTCTTGAAATATTTCCTTGGAAGTCTTGATTGGGTTAACCTTGTAAGTATCACTAGAACTACACTGTGAACCAGTGCATAAGAATGTCAACATCCAAAAGTGTTTTTGTGACTGATGACTATAAAACAGTATGGGAAAGACTGGATGATAGCACCATCACCTGGGTCATTCTTGTTTTGTCAACACTTAAAACTCTTTACACAGGGGAAGAAACAAGTGCCTCATGGTACCTGAATAAGCTTTGGAGCAGCCTGTTGCCTAAAATCAGAAGAAGAATTTTAGGCATCAGGGCTCTGCCAAGGTTTTGATCCCTAGGTTGCCCTGGGCTCTCAGATTTCTCCCTGGAACTGAGGGCATTGTTTGCAGGAGCACTTGGAGCTGGGGGGTTGCATGGAGCAGATGCAGATCCCTCAGCTTTGCCCAGTTTTGCCTGGTGGAGCCACCCTGACACCACTCTGGAAATGCCATGTCTGATTGCTGTTTACCCACTTAACTCTTCTGTCTGTACTTGCAGTGTAGTTTGCTGCAGATTTCCTGGAAAATTAATACTATTTCTTCATGAAACAGAGTAATTAGTGTGATGAGCTTGTGTCTGGTATATGCATTTTTCTTCCCCAAAACCCTGGAACTCAATATCAACATTTAAAGCAGCTATGCTGCTTAATAAAATAGCAGGCTTTCTCAACTAAAAGGTAGGGGTTTCAAATATTTTTAGAGTATTTTTATGTGCACAGTTTTCAAGATAATGGCAGAAAAAAATTCCAGGTATAATTCTGGGGTAAAGGAGTTAGTCTACCACTCCAGCCTCCTACTCTTAACTGCATATCTGAAAGTGCTGACATAGGAGATAGCATCCAGAAATTGTGACCTCCTCTCATTTGGTCACTGCTGTCAGCTAGAGGTATCAGTCTATTCTTTTATTAGCAAATTAGATCTCAAGAAATCAGTTTTGTCCCTCTTGTTGCTGTGCCAGCCACACAGCTTTTTTTGGCATCATATACTCTCTTCAACCTAGGGAAGACCAAGGCCAGGGTGCAAACTGCAGAAGAAGTCAGTGCCTTGCACAGCCCTGCCAAGACATCACACTCCCCCCAGGACCTATTTTACACACAACACAAAATAGTTGTGTGGCAGCAGGTGACATTGAATTAAATCAACTGCAGGTTGTGTCCACAGTTTTGGAACTTTAGGTCAAAATTCCTATGTAGGGTTTGGGACACATTTTCTCCACTGCCCAGGGAGGAGTCATCTGTCAGGCACACTGTGTCTGCTGGACCCTGTGGGATGAGCTAAACCAATCTAGTTCTGCAGATGGGAAGGAGGTGGGAAAAGGAACCATGCCTCTGCTCACACAGCTCTTGTTCCTCCTGCTTGTGGGTGAGGAAACAGTGTCTTTACTTCCTTCCTTGCTCTGGACTCCATGAAACTTGAGAGAGATGCCTCCTTTGGACTCAAGTCTGTTCTGAAGTCACTACAATGATGCTGTTTTACACCACAACGACACAGACTCTGAGCTTCAGAAGGCTGAAAACTACTTTTATTTTTGGGATGTGTCTCCCTTATATACTATTTTACACAGACCAGTTTGATTGGTGAAACAAAGACAAACCTCTTCACTCACATTGGTCAGACCAGAGGGACATCAAGAAGAAGTCCCTCCTAGGAAAAGGAATGAATAACACAGTACAGCTTACAAAAACACTTCTCTTGTTCACAGAAAATTCCTTGGGAAAAGAATTTCAGAAAACCAAAGCATCTCAGGCACAAAACCAGGGCTACAACTACAAGACCACCACTTCCAGTTATAATGGACATGGAACAGATTTTATCCTTTGACAACTTCTTTTGGAATAACAATGCACTCACCAAGAAAGCTCATCTTGTGGCCAAGATTTATAGTTTGTTCCAATCAAGTCTGAATTTGCTGGTAATCCCAACCTGGATATTTCTCTTGCAATTAATTTTTAATTATTATCATGTGAGGCTCCCTCCATCACAGTTTGTGTCACTTTTCCTCTTCTCCTCTCTGTGCAGTTTTAGTTTTAGGGTCAGAATCATTACAGGAGTAAGCTGTGGCAGCTCTATTGATTTCACTGGAGCTTTATCCAGCTGTGAATTTGAATGCTTTTTTTTGTCAGAATGGCTTGAAGTTGAAATGAAATGTGCAAGGCATCCATGATTGTGTACCTTCATTGTAAGGAAGGGATGAGCACAAGAAAAAAATCTGGTCTTGTAAAACTGCAGCAAAAGCTGTAAACAACAAAAATCTGCGTTTTGCCATCTTGGTTTTTGTAATCAAAGCTTCTTCTGAAGGCAGTTACGTTTTGTTTAAGAGCAGATCCTAACCTTGGAAAAAATATAAATACCTCTGAACTAGGCCTAGAGTTCAAATTTGTGTTCAAAAGCTCCTTTGATTCAAGCAGAAGGCTCATGCAAATGCTCATAGCTATGGTTAAATTTGGCTCATCATGAATCCAAAAGAAACATCAGGCCAAATCCATGAGAGCCAGAGGTGTCTTAAGTGAAAGAAATCATCCCTGTACACTCTATTCCACTGCCAGATACATCACTCTCCATTGCTGGTGGTGCTTTTAGTGGGAAAGGAGCTGCCATTTGCTGGAATGCACACCAGCCACAGAGCCCTGATGCAGACAATGAATTCTGACCCCACTGCTACATGGCATCCCTACCCAAAGCTCAATAGTTGAATAAAGTCTCTAAATTATACAGGGCAATGATCTTCTCTCTGTTGTTTGAAGTGTGGGTGCTGCTGTCATGGGACACATTCTGGCACTCAAAATTTTTTAACTTTTAAAACTTAAGTGTGTATTCCAACTTACTCTTTAGCCTGTAGTATCAGAAAGAGAAACCCTGGAATCTTTCATTACTTACAGTTGTGTTTGGCTATTTATTGCTTTCAAAGCTGTGGACCTATCAATAACTGATTTACATATACATTTATAGGAAATTACATTATGCATTATTACCTTTATAGAAATGAACTTATTTGTACTGAGTTCTCAAAAAAAAAAAAAAAAAAGTGATTTTGCCAAACTTAGGAGTATCTGGATGACTGCCTAATACATTTTACAGATACATCTGTGAGCTCTGTCCCAGACCCCAAATTTTTCTCCTGGGACATTGGACAGATCTTGCTTCAAAATATAGTTGACAAAGAAGATGAACTGGAAAAAAGAAAGCATTTCAGATGCTTGATGTTGGTCAGACTTTGACAGTCTCAAAGGGTGAGTTCAGGAGGTGCTGAAAACTTTCTCTTCTGTGTAGCAGAAGTGAAATGTGACACTGTGCTGGCAGGGCCACACCGTGTCATTGCTGCTGATAATTGTTTAGAGGCTGTCCCTGTTTATGTCAAGAGCAAAATTTCAACTGAGAGCAGGTTTCCAGGCCAGTCACATCAAAAAGGTGCAAGACGCAGTCAAAACCTATTCAAGTGAAACTTTTGGAAAACTTGCAAAAGTAAATGTGACCTAAATTTGACAACTGGAATGTTTACATGAGATTTTGCCTGTATAACGTGTCTCTCCATGTGAAAGAGCTACAGTTTTGCCAGCAGATTTTTTTTTTTTGATTTAAGAGAAGATCTCACAGCTTAAATTCATATACATGCGGTGTTATGAATATGCATAGATTAGGTTGTGAACTCTGAGTCAGAGACCAGCTGCTTTTTGTCTGCACAGAGAGCTTCTCTTCTCACTTTCGGAATTTGTCACCTTATAAACCACCATCAGATTGGACTTGAAGGAGCACTGGGTGTTTATATGATATCATAACTAAGGCCTATCAAACATAGAGGAGGATTCTGATGCACAGTCTACACCACCATTATTGTACATTTCCACTTCTGTCCTGAACGTGGAGGTGAAAAAGCTTTATATATTTATTTGTTTTCCTGAAGTACTTGACTCTGTTTAATTCACATGAGCTCACCTGTTACATTTGCATTATAAACTAATCAGTCTGTAATGGGTTAAGCCCATTTCAGCTGAGGTTGGTGTTGATTTCTTTGCTAATACTAAATTATCATTAGGAGGACACATATCCTCCTGAAACACCCAAAGAGTGTTTTGGTAGAAGAGAAGGATGTGTCAGTGAGATTGATGAGAATAAATGTGCTTTCATATAAACATATGAAAGTTCATAGAGCTAAAGCTTTGAAAAAATTTATCTTACATGATGGAAAGGCTTGTAGGTTGTAAGTTTTTGAGAGGGATTTACCTATATTAAAATAATGCCCTGCCTAATTCTGGACAAATTGTTGAGAAGTAGCAATGTATAATGTGCAAAATAAAACCAGAACTATAAGACAAATTTATTTTTGCTTAGTTTGAGGAACTAGCAGTCCAAATGAAGTATCAAAAAATCTGATCTCAATTTAGGCCTTATCCATGTATGCTAAAATACAGACCCCAAATATTTTCAAAGTTACAGTGCCATATATTGATTTCCTCTCAAACTTCCCTAAAATTGCCAGAAGTACCAGCATGTTCAAAAGGTAGGCAAGAGTTCCGTGGTTTGCAGTCAAATTTCTCCTAGACTGTAACTGTGAATCACTTGTGGGTTGTGGAGCTCTCAGTCCATAATGTAGCTGCAAATGTGAGCTTCTAGTGGTACAGAGATATGCTACACTTTTATTCCTAAAATTGCTTTTTCTGTACATGCCAGTGGTGTAGTTGCCATAGGAATGTTCCTGGGTTGGTGAAGGGAATGGTCTGCTGAGCCACTGATCTGCTCCTGGAAAAATATGAGCCTTTGAGGCTCGTCAGTCTGCTCTCTAAAGCAACAATGGGAAGTTGTTGTGTGTGGAAGGAATTGCAGCTGATTGGTTTTAATTGTGATTTGAAAACATGCCACTCAGCTTGGCGTGTCTTGAAGTGAAACATGGAAGTGAAGCCAAGGGACCCACTGATGGAAAGGTTTAAAACGTCTCAGGATTCAATACCTTTGTAATAAATAACTCACATTCATCTTCATTTCGTGTAATTTTTCATTAATAAAGTTGTGAAGACACCAGCTGTGTGTCAACTGGGATTAAATTTGGATTCCTCCTTCAATGAAGAAAACGGAAAGTAAAGTTGTACTGTGCATGAAAATAAAAACCCTGAGGAAATAAGTAGCTTTCTTAGTGGAGCACTAAATATTTTTCACTCCTCCAGTGAAATATTAAGGGTGAAACTCTGCAAGAGGATCTGCAGGGAAATTCCTTTTCCTTAATTTTGTCCTCTGGGTTTATATGATCTGGCTTTCAAGGGGTCACCTCAAAAAATGTTCTGTAAATTCTGGTCCAATTTTGTTCCCAGCAAGTGCAAAGCTAAGAAAACTCTCAGACAAAGAGAGAATGAGGGTAGAAAAATGGGATTAGGACTTTGAAAGGAAGCAGGAGGAAGAAGAGGAGCACCAAAAGAAAAGAAGAAAAAAGGGAGGCACCTAAGCCACTTTCTCCCAGAGAGACAGGGGAGCTTAAAAATTCTAATTAATTAGTGAAAACTAATTAAATAACAAATGACAGAACTTTCCTGGAATAAAAGGTTAATCTTTTCTTTATTACATGCAATATAATAAAATGTAAAGCTTTTTGTACGCTTGGGGTTGGATTTTCTTCCAGCGTTCAAGGAGAATATATATTACTCTTGACTTCCTCTTAAACTCATTAAAACGTGGAGAGTAAGGAACACGCTTGGGCAGCCTTGTCCTTTGGCCCGCTGGTTTTTTAGGGAATATCTGAAGCTGTCTGCTCTGTATGGAAGCTGAAATTCCGGCTTTGCTGGAGCTGCCAGGCACAGATCGGTGAGATTTCCACGGGAGGGCAGTGCAGGTGCTGTTTTCCAGGAGTGGGGAACGGGAGGGAATTTTCAGAGATGCTCTCAGTTTAAAGCTCAAGCAACCCGGCTGAATTCAGAGGCTGAATCGACAGGAGTGCTTGGCTCCTAGGACTTCACCCCCCAAAAAAAAGAGATCCGACTGAAGCTGCACAAGGTTTTTCAGAAGGGGTTTCAAAGCTCTCCCTTTGAGAGCAAAGGAGGATGTGCAGAGGGTGAAATTTGGTACCAAGAGCACCTGCTACTTGCAAAAGTAAACTTGGCTGGTAGTGGACTCTGAAAATGACCTGTGGCTGTGCTTGAAGCAAATCAAGCTTCCCATTGGGTGAGGAAGCAAAAAAGCTAAAGCAAGGTGATGTATTTTCACCTTTTAAAAGATTTTAAAACTCACTGGTGACAAATGGATTGGAGGTGTGGGCTGGGGAGAAGACGAGGAGAAAACATGATTGTTCTCTGAAGGACACTTGAGCAGAGGGGAGAACTTGTGCTATAATTTCACGACCTTGGGACTCACGAGTTCACTGTCATTCCAAAAGTCTGATCAAGCTGCAGATCATCCTTTGTGCTCTCTATGGCAGCCCCCCCCCAAAAAAAAAATCCTTCAAGAGAAGTTATTTTACAGTAACAGTCATCACACCTGTGGTCGAGGGCCACATTTCTCAGGGATTCAGATTTGTGGCAATTTTCTCCAAGAGCAGAGCACAGAGGTGAGGAGCAGCCACAAAAAAAAAAAACAAACCCAAACACAAAAACAGCAACAACAACAAAAACCCCAAACAAACAAACAAACAAACAAAAAAAAACCCAAAACCCCCAAAAACCAACACAGGATCAAGCCACTTTCTTCCATTTGTAGTCGTTCACATGCCAAAACAAAACTCTCCCACTGATGTTCTTACAGTGGTCAATGGTACTGTGGAGCACTTGTGTTTTATGTCTGTCAATGACTTGTGGTTTATGTTCACCTAGTCCTTTTTATTGTATTTATTTTCAGGTTGAGCAGCCACAGCTGCCAAACAATGACATTAAGTCAGCTGGAATGGCTGCTCAAGGAGAAAGAATGTTGACCAGGGTAATAACAGAAACCACATGCAGGGGTAGTAATTCATTTCAGATAAGTAGATGGTGTTCTCGATGTACTGATAGCAATTTAGTAACAAGTTTTAAAGGATGTTTCCCTGTTGTTGTATCATGAAGATCTATTCATGCTTGTATGGTTAGGGGTTCGTTGTTGTTTGGGCATTTTTTATTCAGCTCAAGGAATATTTTGAAAGCCTCTTTAATCCCCACTGTGAATCCCTTTTTAGCATCAAAACCCTAAGAACTCTCCTCTTTCAAGCAGTCTTGCCACAATTCTCTGGTGTAGGAGTGACATAGTCCCACTGTGATTTTATTTCATTATGTGCTTGTGTCTTGAGCAAAGACATTTGACTTTTTAAAGAGACTAGATTCTACACGGCAGCAAAACTTCTGTACTTGCCCAGCCCTTTGCAAGGCTTGTGTAAAACATCACAAGAATGGTATTTTAGGCATTTTGTTCACTTTTTACACAGAAGTACCCAGATACTTTAAATCTCAGCACAAATTTGAACAGCACACACCTTCCCTAATAAACCAAGGAGAAAGTGATCATGTGACTGTGGGAAATCTGTATTTTTATTGTTTTATCTTTGCACAAACTGAGCCAGGAAAATTTGTTTATAAACATCATGGTATTTTAGTGTGTTTGGGCATTTGCAAGTTTACCTAATGTCACATATCACTATCATTAGCAACTCAATAATAGCTATTATTTACCAGGACACAGAAGAGTATTCCATGCCTTTCACAGCACCGTGTGACAGTCTGTTGGCTCTACCCTAAAACTGCTCATAAGAAGAAGAAATACATTAAACATAACCTGATGTAAATTCCTAGGAAAATCCAACCTCCTGCTGTGTTTGGCATGGACTTGGCCTGTAATTTGGGAGAAGGAAATAAAATCTTTCTGATTTCACAGCTGTTATTGCACCTCAGGGCTGCAGTTGCATTTGCAACCCATTTGCTTCTCTTCCACCGAGTAGGACATCTGAATATATCCTCACTCTAGCCTGAATAAAATATTAACATATCGCAGGGCTGTTAGGACAGATTGTATCCAAGACAATCTTTTCTCGCTCTAGAAAAGCCTATCAATCATAACTTGGTATAGTTTGTTATTAATGCCATAGCTTTTATTCATTTGGCTATATGCACCTAAACTGAAGAGCAACGTTTACATTTTCATGTGAAGCGTTTCCTATCACAAAAGAAACTGCTGAAAAGCTTTTTTTTTTTGTTACAGAATTTATGAATTGAAGATATCCTCCAGCTCTAATTACAGCTATATTTATTTTAGAAGGTCCTGTGGTATTTTTTTAACAGCATTGTGAAATAGAGCTGTTACGTGTATTGTAAGTGCATTAACAGAAAGAATTATTAATTTCAGGCAAGGTTGCTGCTACCTATGTGCCCCAAGAACAATTCAGTTAAAGAAGCAAATATTAAAGCAAGATGTATAGATGCATGATAGACACAGACAGTCATTCAAATACACTAAAGAGTTCATTTATTCTTTATATTTCTTCGTGACCTATCACAGTGGTTCGTCTCAAGACAAACCTTATTCTGCTTCATTTGGATGCACATAATCCATCAAGGACATATATTTATTTCTACCTCTGAGTTTTTAATTTGCATGTGTGTGATAAACAAACAAACAAACACACAAGCCCCCCAAAACACTGCCAGGAAACCTGCCCCAGCCTGGACTTCTCACTGGGTTGCAGCATCCTTTGGACATTCCCCTGCTCCAATACTGGAGCATGTCCAGGGAAGGAAAACTGAGCTGGTGAAGGTTCTGGATCATGAGGAGTCCTAAGAGAAGCAGCTGAGGGAGCTGGAGTTGTTCAGCCTGGAGCAAAAGAAGCTCAGGGGTCACTTCCTCACTCTCTACAACTCCCTGACACCAGGGTGCAGCCAGGTGGGGATCAGCCTTTTCTCCCAGACAAGCAGCAACAGGACCAGGGGAAATGGCCTCAAGCTGCATCAGAAGGCTCACAGTGGGTATCAGGAACAATTTTTCTCCTGAAGATGTGGCTAAGCATCAGAACAGGCTTCCTAGGGCACTGGTGGAGTCACCATCCCTGGAAGGGTTCAAAAAACGAGTGGACATGGTGCTTTGCAGTATGGTTTGTGCTCAGTTGAAGGCTGGAGTTGAGGATTTTGGAAGTCTTTTTCAACATTAATGACTCTATGATTCACTGTCCTGGCTGTCAAGACTCCAAAAGTAGGGACAGGATTTGTCTCCCACTTGCAAAAAGAGGTGGTGGCATAGAAAGGAGCCTGTGTTTTCATGACATGGTGTTCCTAAATATTAAAAAACTGCCAACTTTGTTCAAAAAGAGCTTGCGACATGCAGCAGTTTTGGTTCTTTTTAATGGCAGCAATAAGACTCTTCTCAAATGAGTCAGTCCCTACAAATTATAATCTCCTAAAGAAAATAATCCAACCACTCTGAAAAAGAAAGTTTGTCAGAGTGCAAAGTTGGCTCTGTACTGCCTGGGCAGTCCATTTTCTGTGGAAGTCTTTCACTCAGAGCTGTCTGGTGGGACTGAGAATATTATATTAGCCAGATTCAGACCCCAACTGTTTCTATTTAAAGATTACTGAAGTACTGTGATTGATTCACATTTACAATCAGGCTGTTCATGTAAAGGAGAAAGTAAAGAGGAGTGAAAATGGATTTATTTTGCTCATTGCACAAATTTCAAGGTCTCTAAAAATTGTTAATGGATTGTAGAGGACTATCAATATGAAACAAGCATCAGACCCATATATTCCACTCCCTCCCTCTACTTTTATCTCCCCTCCCCCATTAATTTTTGATTTTATGTTTATGAGCATCTGAAAATAGTCTAATTCTTTTCTATCTGGTTTGGGCCTATCTTTACCAGCTGGTAAATAGGAAATGTTCACTGTCGGAAGCCAATACTCTGCAGAGTGTAAACAGATGGAATCAATATAAAGTGACAAGTTAGACTGTGCTACTGAGAATACAGAGCCAAAACTAAGAGCATAACAGTCACGATACTTATTTTGTTCCAATTCATTTGGTACTGAATAGCACTTCATATATGCACAGCTGTGTTCTTCCATTTTTTACTTTCTTTCTTCTGGTTTGATGATGACAATTTCAAAGAAAAACTTTAATTAAAGATTTTACACAGAATGGCCCAAAGTAGAATATAGAGAAAATGAGCACTGATGTGTTTATAGCACAGAGAAGAATATTTTTCAGGCATTTATTTCCTTTCTTTCTTTTTTAACAAAACAAACAAAATCTGATGGATGTATCTCCCTGCATGTAATATGCTGGACTGATAGATCTTTGCAGATTGAAATCCCCCATTTGGTGATATGGACCTCTAAAATCTTTCCCCACCATCCCTTTTCTTCCTGCAGCAGGTACAGCAGGCTTCCATGAAGGGCAGGAAATCTGAGCATTAATCCCCATGTGGGTGTGCTGGCTGAAGGGAAATGGACAGTCAGACACAGAGGCTACTGAAAAATGCCCTGGACTGTCCTGGAAGGAGAGTGGCTGAGCATCTTCCTTCTCCTGCCCTCAGCTGCTCCTCCTACACTCTTGAGAAAGGTGTTTTGGGGACCCCTCAGGGACAGCTCGTGGGCCAGTGAGCTTCAGGCTGTGCTGTGTCACAGGGTTTGCCTTGAAAGCACTTCTGAGCTCCAGTCCTTTTGCTAGAGGGAATACCAGGTGTTATAGTACAGGATTTTCTTCACTCATTTATACATTTTTTAAACATTCTCACAAAAATGGAAGAACACGGTAGGTTTTACCACTCTATTCCCAACTTATCCTTTGCAGCATTTTTCTTGATGCTGCCATTAAAATTTTTTGCTATTTTCACTTTCTTGGCAGATAAGAACCCCATATTTCCCATATGTTGTTTATTAGGGTGGCTGTATAGTTCTAGTGAGGGGCAGCAGCCACAAGTTTGGAAGCAGATTTTGCTTCTGATCTTGTCAAGGGTGAGCAGCTTTGGTGAGCAGCTTTTGTTTCCTTCAGAAGAACCACTGGGTCTTCCCCAGCCTCCTCTGTGCACCTTAACAAGGTCAGATCCAGGGGGCAGACTCAGTTGCTGAGGAAAATGCCAGGAGATAGAGGTTGGCAGCACTTGTGTGGGTGACACCACAAATTCCAGTGATTTGTGGCAGGAAATCATCTCTCAGTCAGCCACAGTGTGCAGAAGGGAGTGCCTGGAAGTTCCCCCCCTAACGATGCCTGCAAGGGGTCTGTTTTCACTGGATATCCTACGTGCTCCTGAAGAACAAGAAAATATTTAAATTATTAATTGTCTTCCCTCTTCCCAAGGGAAGCCTGAGTGTTTTACATGCATAAATGCTGCTGAAATGCAGTCACTGCTGGGGTGGGGAGCAGCAGCCAGCTGGCACGTGTCGGTGACAACAGAGCACGTTGTGCCAAAGACACTGTGGCAAGGGCTTGTGGCTGCTGAGAGTGTGTGATATCAGCAACACTCCAGAGTACAAACAGGAGTAGTGCTTCCAGTGGCTCTGCTGAAGGATCCTGATGGTATTTACTGCTGGGTTCATGGCCTTTCTAACCCGTAAGGACAAATGGTCATATCAAGCTGGCAGAAAAACACGCCACCGGTGCCAGGCACCACAGCATCCAAACCTGTGCTTCCCTCAAATCAGATAATACATTTTGGTTTAGTCTGATTGCAGGGAGAAAGGAGATGCTCTTTTACACCACAATGACACAGACTCCAAAATTCAGAAGGCTGAAAATGACTCCTGTATTTTTGGGGTTGTGTCTCCCTTATATACCATTCTACACAAACCAATTCAGCTGGTGAAACAAAAACAAACCTCTTCACTCACATTGGTCAGACTACAGGGATATCAAGAAGAAGTCCCTCCTAGGAAAAGGAATGAAAACAAAGTACAGTTTACAAAAACACTTCTCTTGTTTACAGAAAATTCCCTGGGAAAGGAATTTCAGAAAACCAAAACACCTCAGGCATGGAACCAGGGCTACAGAAAGGAATCAAGATTTATGTGTTTCTTTCCCCATGAAAAGCTTAGATTTGTGGTGGAAATATTTTGCTAGTCATGGCAAGGAAGAGTAATTCCTACTCTGGTGAATTCTAATCCTATCTTTGTATTTCAATTTTCTTTGTCGTTTTATATCTATAGGAAGTATAGATATAAATTCCTATAGAATCATAAGAAAACACTTTCCTAATGAATAAAATGTATTTTTCTGTCTTCACATCTTTTATCCAGACAAACTTTGTCTTCTTCCACCCTGCCAAGGAGTAGTCAAATTTGCCTGACTCACAACTTCTTACTTTGGGTAACCTTTGCTTGTCTCAGGGGCTGGTTATAGCCACAAAGAGGCCCAGAAATCTTCTGCAGTGGGAGGACTGGGCTTGAAATGTTGACTGGACTCAGACTGTTGACTCTTTTGGTAAAAAAAAAAAAAAAAAAAACAACAACCCAGAACCAAAATATGGAATCTTGGCTCCACTGAAGTCACTTCTCTATGATCAGGATTCCCTACAAGGACTCTCCCCCTCCTTACTCCTAAAAGTAGAGCAGATACAGCTGAGCTGAATTTAATAGTCTCAGGCAGCCCCACTGGGGTGAGTGAGTAAGGAGCAGTGGCAGAGTCTTTGTTACTGCTGCTGTTAGGTGAGCCAGAGAGAACACAGCCTGACTCAATTCCCCAGTTGCTTCTGCGAAAAAAAAGGGGTTAAAAAGAGTAATATTTTTAAACAAGGCTTTGTTCTTGCAAGCTAAACAATTCAACACAGAACAGAGTAAGTGTGGAAGACTTCCAATACTACTTTTATTGTTAGTTCTCAATTTTTAAGTTTACTCTCAACAAAAGAGTTATTTAACAGGCTGCTGAGATATTTAACAGGCCTGGAGAAGGCAGTTACAGTTGCTAGAATGTTAACATATTTGTCCTTTTGTCCCATGTATCCATTTTCTTTCAACTTCTTCTTGATTTGAGAAATTTTTGCAGAAGTGAAAAAAATTTTTTTGGTGTATGTAGGAAAAATAATTCACTGATATTCTCGAGTTCATTGATAATTTGGAAATGTACCTGCCTTGATCTTTTGTTTCCAGCAAACCTCCAGGTTTTAGTATTGAAGGAGAAACATCCTCTGCCTACCATTTAAAATATACAAATCTGAAATTCAATTCTTTGCCTAAAATAGTCTTGAAGTTTACCAGTGCCATTTGAAGAGAAATTTGCCTTAGAACACTGAGTAAATGAAAAATACTCATTTCTCACGTGGTGTTATTGCAACATTTCCTACTGTGCCAGAGAAGGTTGTGCTGTATTCCTGTCCATTGGAATCATGTGTAATTTGCAGATTGCAGAGAATGTGGAAAACATTATCAGGTGCTGCAGACCTTTTGGCAGGATGGATAGAGAGGAACATAGCTTGAGATAACTTGCTTTAGGATGAAGGGCTTGGAATTTGAAAGTAAGTAAAGAAACAGCCGTGATTTTTTTTTCTGTGAGAGTAAAAATAACAATAAATGATGAGGCCTTTGTGATCTTCTGAGTGACAGTGGCTGCGGGCTGCAGCAGCAGGGTAATTTGACAGTTTATCTTCTGTATGCAAGTTGCAGCCTTCAGCCTTTTTCTGACTAATGGAAGCAATAGTATGCAAGGATAAATGTGTTGGTAATTCATTGCAAAGGCATGAGTGTCTGCATCTGAATTTGTCCCAATCACCTTGAGTTTCAGGATGGAGGTTAAGATACTGGAAAGGTGATGTGAGACTGCCCTTGCCTGCAGTCCCACTGAGTGGCTTTGGGGGTGGATGTTCCTGGCCTCAAATGCAGGACAAGGCTGGGGAGTCTGCATGGCAATGTTTGTGCCTGCTCCACTCTGAAAGCTGCACAGAAGAGATAGTGAGAACCCCAGAGGCTCTTCCAGAGGAAGAAGTAGTGAAAAGAAGAAAGAATTTTCCTCACTCTGCTTAAAAGAGGTGTTAGGACAGCCTTGCGCTTCACCTCTTCAGTTTCTTGGTCTGACACAGGATATATGAATTATTTTTTTTTAAATATTATTCAGCAGAATCAATATATCAGGAGGACAGAGTGTGTGTGCAGGACATACCTACAGGAGCCAAGAGGCCACCCCTTTTACGGCTGATTTGAAGTTGTTGGCTTCTGAATGAGAAATTGGCTCCCCCTCCTGCTGATATCAGTGAATGGAGAGAGCCAAGAACTACTGCCCCTCACAGGGAAAAAGATCCTGATAACCAGGTGACCTGTGAAACCCTGCCTTTGGAAAAGGAAATATCTCTTATCAGCTGCATTTCATGCCTTTGCTGAATTCCTGCAAGAATATGACTGGGATTTTTCCCCTGGGGTGGAGGAATGCTGTTATTTAAACACTGTGGTACCACTGCACATCTTCACATCCTGTGCAGCTTGAGGCAGTGAACGGGGAAATGTCACATCACAGATGTTGGGATGTTCTTCCTCTCACTTTAGCACAGTTCTCGTGTGAAGAGATCTGGTGAAATGAAAACCCCCAGAGCTGTGAATCATTGAATCTCATGAGTTTTAACCAGACCAAGTGCTGGTGCTGCCCCTGTGTTGGGCACGTTCCTGTGTGGGGTGGATCCAGGCTGGGATGAGCAGAGGGAGCAGCTCTGACAGGACTTGGGGCTGCTGTGGGTGAGAGCTGGTCCTGCCCCAGCCCTGTGTGCTGGGACACAGAACCCTCCTGTGCTGGGCTGCCCCCAGAGCCCCAGGGCAGCAGGGGAGGGGGGATTCTGCCCCTCTGCATCCAGCCCTGGGATTTCAGCACAGGAAGGACAGGGAGCTGCTGGAGCCAGAGCAGGGACACCAGGGGATCAGAGGGATGGAGCAGCTCTGCTGGGAGGAAAGGCTGAGGGAATTGGGATTGTTCAGCCTGGAGAGGAGAAGGCTTTGGGGTGACCTCACTGTGGCCTTGCAGGGCCTGAAGGGAACCCACAGGAAAGATGGAGAGAGACTCTTGACAAGGGCCTGGAGTGACAGGACAAAGGGGAATGGCTTCACACTGACAGAGAGCAGGGTTAGGTTGGATATTGGGGAAAAAAATTGCTCCCTGTGAGGGTGAAGAGGCCCTGGCACAGGTTTCCCAGAGCAGCTGTGGCTGCCCCAGCCCTGGAAGTGTCCAAGGCCAGGTTGGATGGGGCTCTGAGCAAACTGGGATAGTGGAACATGTCCCTGCCCATGGCAGGGGGTGTGGAACAGGATGGGCTTTAAGGTCCCCTTCCAACCCAAACCATTCCATGATTCTTTGATCTCTTGGAGTGAGTCCAGAGTAGGCACCAAGTGGAGCAGGGGCACTTCTGCCATGGAGACAGGCTGCTGGGAGAATTGGAGTTGGTCAGCCTGGAGAAGAGAAGGTTCTAGGGAAGTCCTTACTGTAGCATTTCAGTTCTTAAAGGAGCCTCTAAGAAAGATGGGAAGAGACTCTTTAGCAGGATTGATTGCAATAAGACAAAAGGGAATGGTTTTAAATGAAGAGAGAGGAGAATCAGCCTTGATTAAAAGAAGAAATTTTTCATAGTGAGGTGGTAAAACACTGGCACAGCTGCCCAGAGCAGTGGTGGATGCCCATGCTTGCAAACATTCAGGGTCAGGTTGGATGGAGCTCTGGGCAACTTGTTTTAGTGAACCATGTTCCTGTTCATTACAGGGGCATTGGACTGGATGGGCTTTAAAAGTCCTGTCCAACCCAAACTATTCTATGACTCCCTGATCCTAAATGCTCTGTTTCCAAAGAATGTTTAGTGTCTTATGATTTCTAATTGTTTTCAGTGGATTCTGGAGTCTGTGATATCCATCAGGAAATACCACCTGAGATACTCTTTGGTAGATAGGGACTGAAAAGGCAGAAAATTAGGATAGTGTTTTATTGTTTGAGGGATTGTTGAGGGTTTTTTTTAACTTATATATTAATTTCATTGTAAGAGACTTTCAAAGTATTTTTTCTCCTTTCATATTCTCTGGCTACACTATTTCACTTTGTGTATTTTATTCTGGTTGGGATACTTTCCATAATTAGTTATCAACAAAACCAGTTAAATGATTTGGTAGAGGCAATTATAGAGCAGAAGCAATACTCTTCTAAAGCAGGCAATCAAAAAAACAAAAATGATGCTTTATTTGACAATAAACCTTATGTTTGGCATTGCAATCTGAAAGGTAATAAATTTATTAAAATGTTGCCACATCCCCTAAGTGCTGAATGATAAAAAAGAACACAAATTTTTATTTTGGGGATTTAAAGCTCTAAAATGAAGTTTCATCAGAAAAACTTCCGAAGCTTAACAGATGAAAATAATGGTCCTGAGTCACTTTTGTATGAAACAGCAGGATGCCAGACACAATACAGTGATAAAATGTAACCTTTGCTTAATTTTCTTACTGATGGAAAATCACACAAGCAACTTTAGAAGAAGCCTATTAAATTTGAGGGTGTTTAAATATACCCGAATGATATCTGATTTTCTTCTTATGGATGAACCATAAAGCAAATGAAAGTGTATTTTCTTCTTGAAGTACAAATTGTGAGACAGTTAATAATATGTTTAAAGGAGGATATTACTGCCCAAGTCAAAGGAATAAAGTGTTTTGGTTTTTTTCAGTGTCATTAAAATCGTGGAACAAATTCACTTTTGTGCTGAAAATTTTGCTCAGGTCCAGTTAAATCTCAAGGACAAGATAATACAGATGAGTGTGCTCTGCCCCTCTATCTGTATATTTGTTAATGCAAAAAGCTGAATGCTCTGTAGTCATCATGCCCAAAAAGAATTCTGTTCCCTTATTTTTTCTGCATCACAGCTGAGGAGACATGGGGAAGTCAAGAACTTTGAACCAAAATAGCCTCTCCTATTTCAAATGTATTTATGTGTCCCCCTGAATTCCTGTGATTTCTAGTACATCCATGGCTCCCCCTGAATTCCTATTATATTGAGCAAGAACAATACTTTCTTTTGCTTTTTTGGGAACTTTATTGGGTCTCTCGACTGCTCCAAAAATCTGTACTGCTGACAGTAGCAATAATGGCTGTGAAACTGGGGAAATCCAGTGTGAACAGCAAAAAATCTGGATGTTCCCATGGAATATCTGGGTTCTCCAGATTTTCATCTCTGGAATTCCTTGACAAAATCAGTAACCCTTAGGCTTCTAAGGAGTTTGTTTAGCACGTCCAGAGCAGAAAAGCAGGGAGGCCAAGGAAATGCTCATGGTCTTTGCTTCCCACTCCACTCTCATCCTCCAGCAAAAGATTGGAGTGCCCAAAGCCAGCAGGGCAAAACTCCTGGATTCTTCCACTTTTGAGGCTGTTGTTGAGGTTTTTGTGAATGTAAGGAACCTCTGCTTCAATGCCATGTGTCCAGGGACATTCCTGGACGTTGCATGCCAGGCTGTGTTTGATATGATTGTCTGTCACATTCCTCAGGACACTGCACCTCTCGCAGCATGGACCTGTGGCTGTGACTTTTAGAGAAAATGCATCTTATTTGATAGGGTCTGTGCTCCTGCTGATCTTCTGGTTTCTAGTTTTGAGTTATAGTATGACATAATCCATATAAAATTCTTCTTGCTGCATTGATCTGTTAAAAAAAAAAAAAAAAAACAAAAAAAACAGACAAAACCAAACTCAGTCCCATTCTTTGGGCCAAGTTCTGCCCCCAACTTTTTTCCTGCTGCCCCTTCACAGTGTGGTCTTCTGAACTGATTTCTGCTTTTTGGACTCTGCAGCTGCTTCTGATTCAAACCAGAGCCTGCCAATATATTTGCCTTGGATTGGTTATCATGGGTTTTTCTCCATAATCCTGTTATAATTGCTCTGGGCCATGGTGTCGAGCCTCTCTATTAACTTTAGTGAACTTAGGACCAGTGCTGTAATTAAGAGGGTTTTTCTGTCAAGATCCTGACCTGAGGCATGGTTCATACATATCTTCTGGGCTGAGGAAATATATCATGTAGTACAGTGGAAATACTCATTTTTAGAGATGTGTTTTGGATCCAAAAACTCAGTCAGAGTGCCCTGTTTGCACTCATAGCATTTCTTTCAGATGAGTCAGACCAACACCAGAGAGATGGAGCAATCGTTTTACCTTACTAAAAGGTTATTAAAAAAATTTCTGGAAAAACCCCAGAAGTCTGGCAGTTCTAAAACCCAGATTTGTCTGGGAAGCAGTGAACCCTTTCTGAGTGGACCTCCCATCTAAAGATTTACTTGATTATGTGGAAAATATAAGTCCCTCTAAGACCAAATCAACTTTTAGGGTTTCTGAGTTGGGCTTGGTCAATCAGTCTTAATGGTCAGCAAAGTTATTCAGATTTCACATCAGGGCCTTGCCTCATTCTCCAGTTTTTTGGGGAAAAGCCACCATGAAATAGCCATATCTATATATATACACACTTACCTATTTCCTCAACATTCCAGTGATGGCCTGAATTTATGGCAACCAGGCCATACAAACTTTCATTGCTGGATAAATGGCCTTAACCATAGAAACAAAAAACACCCAAATTCTTCCTATTTGTGATAACTGCATTTAATTTAAAGATCAGAGGAAGAAAAGGGACACTGCAGCAATTTTTAAATATTGAACTTAAAAGCTTTTTCTTAAAAAGTCACATGCTCAAGATGAAGCTGTCCCTAGGCACCTTTAATGTTCTCATGTGGCAGTTATGCAGCAAATAACTCAAGGTTATTTTCTTTGGCAGCAATTTCAGAGCAAATCTTTGTGTAAAGAATGATTTCTTTTCCTTGAACAATGGGCTGGATTCATAAAAAGTATAATGGGTACATTTGTTTGTTTTTCAATTTTAACAATTAGGAGTATCTGTAAGGGTGTAAAAATAGGAAGTGGGAAAATAATGAATAGTAGTACTCATAATTAGCATATTTTGATACTTAGAAAACCAGAAGCCATTTCTATGCTTATTAAATGTGCATTGTCAACTTCAATGGTTTTGAAAATTACTACCCAAAAAAAAAAATTTCAGATGAAGTGTTGCTTAAGGAATATACATTGAAGTTAAAAGTAAACCCAGACTTTAAAATGTGTAGAACAATACTTGTGTAAGTCTTATCAGCACTGAGGTAGCTTTTAGGGAAAAACTGTGCAAAGATGTGGAAACAGTGTCCAAATTCAAGCAGGTATAGAACATAAACAGGTACTGGAATGTGTTTTTTTCAGCTTATAACCTGTGAAATTGTTTAGGTTGTATAAGTAGAGAAGTCATAGAAATAAACAGGGAAATTATTTAATGACAGGAAGAGCGAGGCCATCCAGAAGCTAATTTGAAGTACCCAGGGCTTGCTGCCCTTCCTAGTAAGTGAAAAGATAACAGTATATCCAGAGAGCAAGCAGATAAGAACATTAATTTAGAGTTCCTTGTTTTTCCTCCTTCTCACTGTGGAGAAGGATGGAAGAGACTGCTGTGTCCAAAGCCAGTCTTTGGAAATACTTTTCTTGGTCAATAAATCTGTGAAAGCAAACCAATCATTGTCACAATTAGAGGCAAGAGTTTGGGGGTTTAATTATGTTCTCTTCATACTCCCAGGTGAAGGCAATAAAAATTCTATTGATTTTCATCATGCAAACAGGCTCTGGCCCAGTTTTAATGGCTGCTGCCAAAACCAGCTAAACCTTCACTCATTACAGGTCCAAATTTGGGGGTTTGGTTCATGGGGTGCAAAGCATGGTGGTGATCCTGGCGTAGCCATGGGATCCTGTGTGAGAAACAGGGGCATAAAGAAGAGAGGGCAAAAGGACAATTTTAAACCAGTCATTCCTTCTGTATTTCTATTTGTCAATCAAATGGGATTGTCTTTCCAGCCAAGGTATTTATGGGTGCATAATAAGGGATTTGGTTCAAAGTAGCAGGAATTGAAGGAATGAAGCAGTGGAAAGTTCCTGGGGGAAGGAATGGTGCTGTTTTCATGGGACAATCCCCATGGGAAGGGTCACAAATGGAGGATCTTGACCGAAGAGCATTCCTATTTTATAGTAAGGCCATGATACTTTGTGATAATGTGTGTCTTTATGTTGTGGCTTTGGGTTCTTTTGGTAGATCAAAAAATAAAGTGTGATCAGGAGAGAGTTCCAGATACTCCAAAAATGTTCCAGAGTGTCATTCCTGATGATGAGGTTTACTATTTACCTGACCTTTCTCATGACATTCTCATGGTAAAATCAAAGTGTCCATCACAAATGTTTTTGAAGTATGACTTTAATTTTGACTGTAGGCATGAAAAGTTTGTTTAAAGTGGAACTGGATCTCTCCATTTTATTTGATATGTTTCTGCCACGTTTCACACATGTCAGAGTACTGCCTGTATGTTCATTCTGTATTTCCATATGTACAACTCCCAGCTAACACAATCTTAATCCCTTTAAAATTTCCTTAAAAATTAATTCTCAGATAGTTCTCACCCTCTAGCAAGACACAAAGAGAAGTCCTGAGGGGAAATAGGATGTGGAGGGAATTTCAGGGGAAAAGCAGTAAAGTCCTCTATGAATTATGCAAAGACCCACCTTTTACCTACATCAAAAACAGGTGTGTGGTTTATGGTCACAAACAGAAGAGCCCTGTGGGTTAGTCAGAATTATATTTTTATTAAATTAATTAATTACAATTAATTGTTACAAATTTTAATTGCTTACAGTTGATTGTTACAAATGGGAAACTGAGGCAAGAGGCAAGTGAATAAGTTCCCAAGTTCATTAGGTAAATTTAATGTTGTGATGGTGAATTCCTGTCTTTCAGTACCCCACAAAAGCAATGAGATTATGATGATTTTAGCAGCTAAGTATACCTTTGTGCTTTGCCAAACAACCAAAAGGATAGAGAGGAAAACAGGGTATGTCAGTGCAGCTCTCTTTTCCTGTCCCAAATGGAATTTGACAAATTTTAGCCAGGTTCTCTTCCCATTATCACTTAAATAGTCCCAAAAACTGCAAACAGAATTCCCCTGCCTCTTCCTATCCCCTATCTTGACACAATTAGAGGGTTATATGTGGGTGGGTTTTTTGTTTTGTTTTGCTTTTTTCCTAAGATCTTGGCCTCTGCTGAGGGATTCTAAAGGGTTAAAGTCCCAAAGATATCTGGAAAAAGTCTGAAAGAAATAGAACTTTTATTTTCATCTATGGTTGAAAGCCAAACCCAAAACACAGCTTCACATCAGCTGCTCTCATTCCCAGGTTGCTGGAAAACTGTGCAAAAAAAAAAAAAACCAACCCAAAGTATCATAATTGTGATTCAAGGGCTGGTGCGAATCCTTTGGAGCTTAATGTTAGCAGACAATCTGTTTAACCTTTGAGAAGGGAGTTTAAGAGGTGTCTGCATCATATGGTGCAGCATCTTCAGTAGATAAATTCAAATTAAAAAGTAAGGCAATCAATTCTTCTCGGAACAAATTCATCAGGACTAACTAGACACATTTTTGTAAGACATGTTTAATCAAAAGCAAGATTTATTGTATTTAGAGACTAATTATGGGGCTAAATGCAAAAAAAAAATTAAAAAATCAAGAGGAAGTTAGTTGCCTGTGGTACACAAGATGTGGTAATGGTCCCATTTTAGCTGTAGACTTTATGGATCCTCTTTATGTGACAGAATTCTAATTTTCATTTTAAAAACTACGTCTTTCTAGGTTCCTTGCTTAGGAACATAAATAATGAGCTTGAGTCACAGCAGTGTTTTCTGAGCAGCCTTCTGTTCTAAAAGGTGCATGCAGCAGCTTCACTGCCAATCAAGGGAAATATCTAAAAAGTAAATGCTGCAATCAAGCTGTAAAATTTAGTATCGTGTGGAAATGAGTTTTAACTGCAAAGTGAGGTTTCCATTCAATCCAGATTAAGCTGCTGCAATTTTTCCAGCCCACAATAAGATCCAGACAACTTGCTACATAGCATAGGTACAAATTGCCATAAGTTACATTGGAATTTGTCTAACATCATGATATCTCAATATTATTGGAAGAGAAATGTGCAGATATATTAAAATTTATGTTCGTGTAGATGGCCCAGAAAGTGGCACCTTATGTAGGATTTAAATGTTCTCAGGATCCCATTGGCCTCCTTGATGCCCAGGTGAGGGTTTGATCCCTGTAAGGGTTTGACTCAATGATCATGATGGGGCCCTTCCAGTTCAGAATATTCTGTGAGATCTTTGATAGGGAGGGCAAGGCCTGCACTGGAAGCACAGTGCCCCTCACCTTACAAGCCCTCTCTTGTGGGGAGGATGTTTATTTTGGTCTTTCTCAGGTCTCCCTAAGCTGTATTTTCACCCTGCAATTCCAGCAGTTCTGAATGAACAATAATCAGCTCAGAAGCAGGTGGGGTACTTGTCAAAAAAAGGTGGGGAGAGAAAAGCTTCAGGGATGCTCTCAGTATTCAAGAACCCAACGTGAGCTCATATTTCAGAAAAACAGACCAGTCTTTTCCTATTGTTTCATGAACCTTTTTAAAATCTGCAGTAAGTCTACCTCCAGGCATTTTACAAGTCCCATAAGCAAAAAACCTATATCCACATAACTCCTTTGCAACAACACGTGAATTAAAATAAAAAACAACCAAAGAAATGTGTGACATGTTTGAACAACATCTCTCTTAACTATTCCACACCTTCTAATATTGGCCAATATTAATTGTGCTAACGACCTGTTTTAATAATGAGAATTTTGATACTAGGTTATGCCATGGATGGCTTTAAGGTTGCATTGAGAGAGGTGTTATAAAGCAGGCTGATCCACAAAGTATTTTTAGCTCTGAATTTCGAAGCAGAGTTATTATTTGAGAAACTTGTCTGACTTGTCACTTGAGAGCATGTGATTGGGAATGCTGTTGTGTAGTGAGCTTATTAATTAAACATCTGACCGTCAGAGCATGCCAGGGTAACCTGTTTGATCAGTTCACAGCCAAGAACATTTGAAAAGGTCTTGTAAAAAATGCACCGCTGTTTTAAAAGCTTCATGAACTTGGTTTTTCTAAGCCAAACACTATAAATTGTATTCATTACAGCTGTGTTCAGCCTATCAGGACATTGAAAAAGCCTTCAGAGAAATTGATGTCAGTCAGAGTGGATTTGTGTCTTTGGATTACTTGAAGTCAGTCATAAATGGCTTTATATTTCCTTTGCCAAATGAAATTTTTCAAGAGCTAATGAATAGGTAAGAATCTTATTATTTTCTTAGGGGACATTTTTTAGCACTGCTGTCTTATAACTTTATTATTGCTTCCTGTGACTACCATCATTAATTCATCTTACTTGTGACTGTGTTGCAGTATATATGGCACAGTATACAAAAGCTGATATAGCAGGGTAAAAAAAACCCTCTTTTTTTCTCCTTGCAGTGAGACACATAGGTTTAATGGAGTAGAAGCTTTAAGTTACTGCTTTCTAATTCCATTTGCTCACTAATTTGTATTTAATTTCCTAAAGGAAGTGTTACTTTCTTGCGTTCCAATGACTGGTGGTGTGGGATGGTGTAAATTTGCTGGAAGAGCAGCTTCACGACTGTTTGCACCAGATTTGCATGATGACAGTGTGGCTCTACAATTTCAAATGTGAGGGTGTGGCAAGGAAAAGAAAGAAAAAAGTGAAACTAAAAGTTAATAAGTGAACTTAGGGTGAAAGCTTTCATTCTTACTGTCAGTCACTGGAAAAGACACCTGAGGGGGCACTTCTGTGCTGCACAACAAAGCAACTTCATACCAGGGAATTTAAATTTAAGCCAAAAAGAGGCAAATATCTTTTGAACTTCGGTTCTGAAATTGTAAATATTTTTATTGAGGCTTCTTTGAAGACTTGAGAAGTTATACCAAATACTGAATTCAAGTCAATGTACTATTTTACTTCAGCCAGGCATCTTCGTAGTACTGTGACCAAAACCCAAATCACCTTATGGGCAGAATAGTGTACAGAATATAAACAGATAGAAAACATTTTACAGCCCAGCTTCAAGGATCTCAGCAGACAGATTTTAGGCCACAGGACATTTTCCAAAATGTGATTTCCTGAATAGGATCACTGTCATTCGCTGACTATCTTCCATATTTTCCATTTTAAAGCCAAAATATCACAGGAATGAATTTTTTTTTTGTGGCTTTTGGTTAAATCTAGTCCAGTATCTCTCATGATTAATCTCCTGTACTCAGAAACCAAAAGCTGTGAGAAGAAAACTGACAGAATAGACTTTATACTTGTTGGCAACAGTGCTGAGGGCATATGGCCAGTCAAGGAGAAAGGGAGAACAACTTAACTCTTACACAGCATTTTTACTCCAAAATATTGCTTTAAGCTTACCCAGGCAACCAAATCAAACAGTGTGAGGAGGTCAGTAACCACATCAGGAATTACTGCCTAATGAATCCACAACTCACAGTTCATCCATTTAACCTGTTGAAAGAATGGAATTGCCCACGTACATAACAAGTTGGGAAATTTTTTGCTGTCTGTGCACTAGTTAGCTGCACAGAGCTCAGTGCAGATATACATTCTGCAGCAGCAGGTGCTGTATGAGAGTGTCATCTGCAGTAACCATATTGCTTTGTGCATTCAGCAGATAAATCTGATTTGCTTCTAATCATTCACAGTGGGATATAACAATGATCGACTATTACTTTGTCAAAAAATTGCTGTTATGGAGGGGTTTATTTTTTTTTTCAATTAATGTCACTTGTTAGCTTAAATTTTCAAGTAAATCTTACTATTAAGGGAAGTTGCATAATGGAAAGATTTCTGCATCTATTCTTCCACTGGAGCTTTATTCTAGCACTGAAAAATATAGTGACATTTTAATGAGGCTGTAAACAGAAATGTTCAAGCCTATGCATGCCATATCTCTTAGGTGATATTTCTCAGGTAATACAATCCAAAAGCTCCACCAGGTGAATGAAACAACAGCAAAAGCTCTTCCTCATCATCAAATTTTAATAATGAAGTAACTTAATAGTAGTTGATAATAAATGTAAAAGCAATGAACAGGCTAGGGACATGATTTCAAGGTTTTTAAGAATTTATTTATATAATATGACATTTGTTGGGACAGGGACCTGTTTGTAAGAAATAATACATGGCAGCATTTGATAGTTGTTTGAGGTATTTACATCTCATGGGCTCCTGATATAAAATTCAGGGTCCATTGAAGTGGATTCAATTTTGCCTGGAGAATTCAGCTACAATTTTATCCTTGCCTGGTTTAGGACCAGATCACCCACACATTTTTCTCTGTGTGTGTCCCTCTGCAGCATAATCAAGCACATCCAAGGCACCACTGAGGTGTTCTTCACTCAAAGAACATCATTCCTCTGATTCCTGAATCCCCTGAATCCCATCAATTCTACTCTTTCAAATTTTTTTTCATTTAGACAAAAAAAATCATCACTTGAGGCTGTGTAAAGGGCTGCATAAACTGAAGGAATTAATTTCACAAAATCTTTCAGCATTCCCATGTGGGAAACATTGAGGTTGTGTCTTTGAGCTTTGCTGTGGATTTTGTCCCTTTGTGGGTGAGAGGTGAGAGTGAAGGGTGTTCTTGACAGTGGCTGGGAGCAAATTACACGACCAGAGTGAAGGATTTGCCAGCAGAAGATCTCACTTCTAAGACTCTTTTCTCATGGCTGCCGGGATTTTTAATTGGTGACTTTTATTTGTGATATGAGGTAAATCATTATTCTCAGTTGGTCAGGACTTTGATGAACATGATATCAGTTAAAAACACAAAGACAGTTTTCAGCAGCAGAAGCAGTTTTTGTGTTACCCTCATGCTTCATTTCTTTGATTTATGATTTGTGTAAAAGTATCAGATGCTAAGGCACTGATGATTAAAAATGTCTAAATTCCTAGTATTTTGTAAAGGACCAACATGGGATGATATATCACATGGTTTTGCCAGCTATCCAGGCTGTGATGGCTCTAATCAGTCAATTCTCTTGGAAATATATTCTTCTGAATTTGGACCTATCCATAAGCCATACTTCCAAAAAGCCATACCATGCAGAATTATTTTTATTACTTTTACAATTTAGCTGGCCTCCTACAGTAAATAAAATGCTGGATTATCCCTCAAATAAGATGCACATTTTCATCTGGCCCTACCGTGGAGCAATATTTCTATTCCTCAGTATTTCTACCTATGGCATCTAAATATTGTACTCATTTCCTTTCTAGCACAGCCTGAAATCTGAAGGCCAGATTTCCAACCATAAAGAGGAAATGTTTTGAAATTAAAAAGAAAAAAACTGCTCTAAAGCCTCTTCTCAGTTTTTATTCCATTCAGCTTTATCTACAACCAAAGCTCAATGCTGGTGCCTTCCTCCCTGAGCTCCCCAGCCCAGCCCCTGGAAGGACAAAATTCATCCCTTTCTGTGATAAAATCTGCAAGAGAAATGTGCT
>JANPWX010000157.1:132094-238895 GCA_024734555.1 Trochalopteron elliotii | reverse complement strand
TTCTCCCCTACTACAAACTGTTCACTTTCAAACTCAACATAGAGAGAAAACTATGATTTTTAGTCAGTTGCAACTATTTAAACAATCCTGCATCACTTTGGGAGAGGAGCCTCTCTAGAGCTTATGGAGATACACGCCACAAGGAAAGTGGCTCCCAATGTCACGAATCTGCAACCAACTGGAATTTTGCAGATTCTGTACAGTCCCACCTATTTAACAGTTTCCCATTAACAGACAAAGTTAATGAGAGTCAGCACCGTGTGGAAATTATTGTAAGAAAATATGGAATTTAAGCAGAGTGTTCTCATGTTCGTAAAAGGTTTGTGTTGGCAGTTTCCCATCCTACAGCTGGACTGTAACACTGTGTGTGACCCTGGCAGTGCTGAGCCTTTGCTGTCCCACAGCTCACTCCATTTTCAGCTGTACCTTCATCTGGCATTTCCTGGGCTCTGGGATCTTTTCTGTGTTTAGTTCTGCAAGATGAGCTCTGACAAGAGCTGCCTGTCCTTGCCAGTTCCACTCTGCACAGAGCTGAGCTGGGATGTCTTTCTGTCTGTGTTGATGGAGTGCCATGATATGTGTGTCCCACACTGCCTGGTGTGATCATCCCTTTGGTGGACAAGCTGTATTTTTTTTATTATTATTACTTTGATTTGCTACATATTGCACTCCTTAACTTGTAGGCTCTGTATTTCTAAATTGAGCGAGCAAATAATAGTCTGAAAAAATTAAAGCTCTCAGTCTGGTTGACACAAGCAAAGGAAGCACTGGGCATATCTTCAGAAGCACTCTTGGCTTTTTTTGTTAGATGGTTTTATATAGATGATATATCACAATTCCTTTCTAATATAATTACATAAAAACTGTTCATTTTAGCTCTGCAGTATTTCATCCATACACATATACATGTATGACCTCAGAGGGAAAGAATTCATTTGGCAATTTATAGGGAAAGAAAATCAGTTTCATACATTGCAGTAGATAATAATAATAATAATGCTTACAACATTCAGGCAATGATTCAGTAAAGCACTTTACTACTATGATTTTTATTCATTTACTGAACAGGAGGGTTACTGAATACAGTTGTTAACAAAGGCAGAGGTATTGGAGATGGTGGAAAGACAGGCAGAAGAAAGAACTATTTAATCCCCAGCATCTGGAGGCTTCCACTGTGAAAGAAATACATGTAAAATAGTTTATATTTATACATAACATTGTGGGGTTTTTTGTTATAATAGATCAGTACATCCCCAGTCACATCACTGATGCCGGACTGACTTAGATAATGATCTGGGTGACAGAATTAAATCTTTTGACTAAATAAAGTTGAGCTCACAAGGTGGCCAAATAAGCAAATGTTTAATAAATCCTGAAGTAGTAGGCCTTAACATTCCCATATTATCTAAGTTTCAAACAAAATGCAATTTCATTTTATCATAACAGATATTTCACTTTCATGGGTAAGATGTAGTCAGTCTGTACAACTGTTTCTTGTGAAGTACAAGCTGTCTTTGTAGCTTCAGCACCAGATTCCCTAAGTTATTTACTGGGGGAGGTAGGTGCATTATCAGGTTTTGCTTCCATATGATTTAATGCAGTGGCAAGAGTCTCTAAAGGAAATTCAAATACCAGATAGTAGTTTCACAAGGCCATTATCTTTTGATTGCCAAACTTTAAAGTATTTCCCAGACCAACTGATGAAGTAAATAATTGCTCATCCTCTATATTATTACTGCCACCCTGGATCTCTGTGGAGGACTAAAGGGAAACAGAATTTTCTTAGGGTGAATTTTATGAACAGAAAGATATTTGTCTAGTGCTTAGCCAAGAAAACTGAATCACTGAAGGATTTACTCCTAATTTTTCTGTTATTGTTCCAAAGCCTTTATTCCACTTTTTCTTCTTTCTGCCCATTATGTCTCCTCAGGTTTCTTTAGAGAAAATGAAGAAACAATAAAAAATATGCAGGCTACTGAAACATGTGCTGCCTCTCAGTTGTTGCAGGTCAGGATGATCTGGCAGTGTAGAGTGACATGTTGGAATCAGCATTGCTTTGGTAATTGTTTGTTCTTTTTCATGCTTGTGGGGAAAAGACCACAAGAAATTACCTTCATCAGCTTTTACAGAATCTGGTATTTCAAGTGAAAAATGGAGCCTTCCAGGAGTTAATTAATTGAGCTAAAGTGGGCTGGAATAGCTTGACTATCACAAATTTAAAGGCTTGTTTGAAGAAAAAGAACCAGTAGTAAGTGTTTATTTTTAATTCTGTAATCATAGCCTCTTTTATAATGACTGTAGCAAAATGCTGGACATTTTGTAAAATGTTATGCTCTGTGTACAGTTTTTAGCTAAGTTAGTAGGTCCACATTCATTCTAGCAATCAAATAATCCTAATCATCACTTCTAGACTCTATTTCTGAAGCATCAGTTGCAAAGCAATCCCATGGTTACTAGAAGTTTTTGAAAACTTCAGCAGAATCTCTAGCTCACCCATGTGAATGCAGCAGGAGAACAATAGTAGTATTTCTTAGCTTTTTGTTGTCAGATCTGTTTTTCTGATATTTTGCTGTTTCTTATTATATGTATTATTCTTTATAAAGTACATTGATTCAAATGGATGCGAGGGAACATCGTGGAGCAGTGTAAGCGGGGTGGTTAGGGTGGATATCAGGGAAAGATTCTTCCCCCAGAGGGTGCTGGGGCTCTGCCCAGGGTCCCCAGAGAATTGTCACAGCCCCAAGGCTGCCAGAGCTCCAGGAGAGTTTGGACAATGCTCCAAGGGATGCACAGGGTGGGACTGTTGGGGTGTCTGTGCAGGGCCAGGGGTGGATGGTCCTTGTGGGTCCCTTCCAGCTCAGGATATTCTGTGATTCCATGAGAACATATTCTATGTACTACACAGACATTGCATGTTTCCCTGGGCACAGCTTTGACATTTCTGAATTTGCAGCTGCCTTACAATGTTTTCCTTTGGAACCATTCACCCAAGGTACAGAGAGGTTGTTTGCTGAAACCCACAGGCAACACTTAGCCTGTTTTCCCTGGCAGAAGTAAATACTTTTTTTGCTCACTGAATTATTCCAAGAAATAACCTAAGCTGCAGTTTGCAAATCTACTGCCTTGTGTAAAGAAGCTGTTCATAATTTTCAGTATCAACTCTCTTTTTGGTTTGCATTAGTCTGTAAACAGACTCCATTTTTAGCTTTGTCTTAGGTACTCTGGAGAGTGTTTTTGAGAGATACCAAAGTGTCAAGAGAGATAACAGAGATACCAAAGGAGTGCACAGGTGTCAGGAGAGATACTAAATGCACAAAAAGAAGGTTTCATTGAATGGCCCTGGATGGTGTGCATTGCTTTGAAATATTTGGATGGTAGGAGCTGAAACAGGCTAATTTTCTACTCTGATAGCTCCAACAGCAGCAACATTTGATGCAGCTGCTCAAGTCCATTCCAGCTGGCTTTTGGGTAGAACCAGAACCCAAAACCAATCTAGGTCCCCAGCTAAGCTAAGACAACCCGAGGGATTTCTTGACCTCCTTCAAGGTCACCTGAAATTTTGCATATTACAATGTTTGGCAGATCAGCAATCATGCTCAGACTTATTTTATCAAAACAGGATCCTGGTTTTGTTTCTTCTCGGATCCTTCTGTTTTTAATACACTTAATTTATGCATGAAAAACACTTTTAATCTAAGTGCTATTGCTACAGACAGATCCTAAAGCAGGTTCAGTTGGCCACATTTCATCATTAGTTTCTCTTGAGCAAAGCCATTGTCTTCAAATTATGCTGAGTGACTTGAGAGCCACTTACAATTCATTCAGTCCTAGTGGGTTTTGTTTTACAGGGCTGAGAGGAGGAGCAGACAGCAAAAGCTCAGTGTCCTCAGCAGTCACAGACATGCCTCTTCAGTCACTTACAGAAGCACATCTATGAAGGGAGGTGAGGGGATGATTTCCTGCAGTGAAGCCTTTCCAGTCTGTTTGCAGAGCATTTCCATGGGTGAGTTTTGGGCCTGCTGTTGCACAATGTTTTGAAATTAGTACACTAATTCTTTTGGTGAATATAATTTTGTCTTAACATCGATGGTTTATGTAGCCCTGGTTCCAAGCCTGAAAAAAGCTTTTGGTTTTCTGAAATTCTTTTTTCAGGGAATTTTCTGTAAACAGGAGAAATGCTTTTGTAAACTGTACCTATGTTATTCATTCCTTTTCCTAGGAGGGACTTCTTGATGTCCCTCTGCTCTGAGCAATGTGAGTGAAGAGGTTTGCCTTTGTGTCACCAATCAAATTGGTCTGTGTAAAACAGTATAAAAGGGAGACACATCCCAAAAATAAAGGAGTCATTTTCAGCCTTCTGAATCTCAGAGTCTGTGTCTTTGTGGTGTAAAATAGCATCAGGTTTGCAAACATCTTAATGGAACATATGAACTAAAGAAACCTGCCTTTCTTGTTCCAGATTGCAATACTGTATGTGATAACCCAGGTATTTTTAAGTGTAAAATTTGTAATTTTAGTTCATTTTTCCATGGGGTAATGCTATCAAAACTATAGAAACACTTTTTTTCTTCTTCTTTTTTTTCTTACCAGCATTACAAATTCATTCATCTCTTAGGTGGAGGAGATCCTTTCAGATAAATTCATGGAAAATTGGAAAGATTTTCAGAAGGTTTTGCAGTCCTGTGATCCTGAGTGTACAGACACAATGAATAGAAGTCCTACAGTTGTGTTGTCTCTCTTTGCCAGATCAACAATTTGGGAGGCAAATTGATGATGTGCGAGTTGTAACAGGTTTAAGGTAAGTTCTTTTCTTACCATAACCTTCTTCCTGTCTTTTACTATGGCATTTATAGCTGGACATATTGAGTTTTGCCTTAAGCATGTCAGGAAGTGAAGACTGGTGAAAGAAATTCCCCATTCCCCATAAGATCATCTTGTGACTTATTTAGTCTCTGAATGTTGAAAAGTCTTGTGAGTTTGACATTATTTCAGGATTTCAGAGGTGAGATGAGCCTTTTATCAACAAAAGAAACCTGTGCTACAAATCCATGGCATCAACAAATAGTATTTAGCATTAACAAACACAAAGAAATCAAAAGTAATTAATGTCCTTCTTCAGGAGACTGTTGTTGTAAAGAACAAGGAATTGAAATTTAGTATTTGCAACACAAAATGTAATTTTCAATATAAACACAGTCCCCAAAGTGAGGAGTCCAAAGACCTGCAAGCATGAGTAGCAGGAGGTCAAAATATCCATGTCTCAAAGAGAGACAATTATAATAAGCATTTTATTGCAATAACCTTTCAGTTATGTAATCATGTTAGTTTATGATCAGGTCTAATCTACTTTCTCAGAAGCTCTGGCTTTCTCTGCTTACAGCCAGTGACTTTCAAAAAGATCTAGAACTCTGTCTTACCTTTGAAAACACAATAGAAAAATCAAAGAAATAATTTCCAGTCTGGCCCTCACAACCTGGTGTCCTGCTGATCTTTCTGTGTGAGGAGCAAACACAACAGCATCAATAGGAAAAGGTTTTTGGAAAACAATCTTTTATCCTGAAATATGAATGAGGCTGTGTGTGATCAGTGCAACTAATTCTACCACACACATTTTCCTTTCTATAAATATCTTAAGAGAAAACTTTGGGTGTAATGCACTGGGTTCATGAAAGTCATGTTCCCAGCACAGTGTGCTATAACTATGTGCTTTCACCATTTGTCAGTTTTATAGCTCTGTGTTGTGTAGTATATAATTAGTCATTGATCATGAACAAGTAATTATCCTTTGAATTACCTGGGACTCGACAGTTATACAATTTTCTAAATAATGTTTCTACCATTATTCGTGTCAATGAGAGATCTGTACTGTAAGAAAAGTCAGCAATTGCAGCCACTTTGAATTGGAAAGTGGCCCTTACTTGAAATTCGAAACATTACCTCTAAGAAAATAACACAGAGTAAGGTACTGAGAGGCAAACTGTTATGGTTTAATTCATTCATCATTGTGGTCAATGGCTGCCCTGCTTTTGTTTAAACAGGGTGAAAGAGAAGCCTTGTGAGATCAGCCTAGGAAAAAGCTGGGCACTGAGGCTGTGCTCTAGCAAAGTGCAGGGAGGTGTGGGTATAACACCTTCAAGATCCTGCTGGGGTGAACATGGGGCACATTTGCATATTTGCATTATTAAGCCGTGGCCTTGCTGAACAGTGCAGGTATTTAGCAAATTGAGATGTGCAATGCCATAGATGGGATGAGTTTGGAATCCTCTTATAGGAGCAGCCTCTAAACTCCACGTGTGAAAGACAAGGCTTGTGTTCTGTTGTCAGGGGCATTCAGGGATGTACAGACTTGACTGGCCATGTTTAGAAAACAGGCTCTTGTTCACACTGCATCATTAATTGTGTAGTAAACATCTCTTAAGGCACCTGTTCTTAGCAATATTTTTCATCAGGGTCATGGTCTAGGCAGCTGATGACTGCTCTGGAGAAGAAATGTAGTTCTTAGAATAAGATGAAGAGAGAATTCACACTCAGCAATGTAAAGATTACCTACTTGATTGGAGTAGTATTTGGTGTAGCTAATTAAGTTAGAATGGCTCACCCACGGGTGAGGAGCTATTTCATAAAATCTCCTTTGTTGTAATCTCCTTTTAGAGTTCTCAGTCAATAATTTGTCCTGACCCCTTAAACATGCATTCTGCCTTGTGCCTTTTTACCATTCTATATTTCTTAGCTCCAAATGTGGCTTTGATTTTGATGTTAAATCTTATTTAAGACACCCTAGAAAAATGTTGTGGATTATGTAGAGAAACAGTGGATGGCACTGTTCATTCGCTACTCTAGTGAGGTAGGCAATGCCAGTTTTAAAAAGGCTGTATTTTAAAATAATAAGGAGAAAAAAAAAAATAAAAGAAAAAGAAAGGTAATTGACTCCTCTAAATGCATACACACTGGCTTAAGACTATCACATCTGTGCTGGGAATGTTGTAACCAGATTGGGGATTTAGCACGGGCACTTTAAGGGATGCAGGGGTTTTGAGCAAAAGGTGATGAAGTGACTGAATTACGTTCTGAATTCCAGTGGTTCAGCTCCATCAGTCTTATTTATTTGAAATGATACTTCTGCTTTGGGGGGCTCCTGCTATAATTGGACTTTTGCATTGATGTGACTCATCCAGAGGCACTCGAGGACAATACTGCCATCGCTGCAGCAGAATAACTGGCATGCTTGTCCCAGATGGCTTCCTGGGAGATAGCATTCAGGCTGGGGAAAAGAGGGAACAATTTTTAAGGGCATTTGGAAGCCTTTTTATGGATTAGAATCACAAAGCAGATGTTGCTGTGTAGTGTTCACAGCCATTTTCTGTGTGAAGGCTACACTTGTTTTAGCTAAACAGAGCTTCACAACTGCTGGAAAATGGTGACTCTTTCCCCTCCTTGTCACCCCCCTGACACTTTCTCTCTTGCAGTATAGATGGTGTGGACTGGATTTCTGAAAAGAAATGAAAGCTTTGATTTCTTTTCTCTCCTTATTTTTCCCCTGAAGGAATGCATAGGAAGGAGACACTTGATATGTTCAGTTACAAGTGGGTTTTTTCAACCACAGGTATGTTTTTAGTGTCTTCTGAATAGAAATGGAGTAAGTAAAGTGTAGAGAGGGCCATGTGTCCACAGGAGCCTTCTGCTTCCATCCAAGACTGCTCCAAAGCCCCATGAACATGAATGAAATCCAGGCAGGTTAAACAGCTCAGGAAAGCAGTGCCACAGTGATAACAAGGGCTCTGATTCCTGAGCACTGCTAGTTTATATAGCAGTGATTTCAGAGGGTCACTTAAAAGAGAACACCAGCTCGACCTCTCCAGTGAAAGTTCCCCTCAGAATACCACGAGGGGCTGAGCAAACAACTCCTGGTTCACAGCCAGGAGCCCTAACTCAGCCTGCCAGAGATTTCAGTTTATGTCCCAGGCACTGAATGAAGGCAAACAATTTTTTCTTTTTCATTCATGATTTCCAACTTATTTATTTGTGCAGTGGCTGTGATCTCAGCTTCTCTTCCACCAATGCAGCTGATTTGACAGGTCAGTGTCAGGTGAGCCAAGCTTCTTCCCAGTATCCACCATACAATTTAAGCTATAATTATGCAGGGTTTTCACAAAGGTTTGTATCCTTAGGCTCCTTCTACAGGCAATAGAGCTCTTCCAGGTAATGATGCAGTACTTAAATTAGGTTCCTGTTATCTCTGTAGTTAACAGAGGGAGACTGGGAAGGTGTGTTTCCAAGGATGGCTTTCTTAATAATGCTCATAGCAGTGTATTGAAAGGAAATTTATTGCTTTGATCATCTTTGCCTTAAGACATTTGTATTATACATTGTTCTCAACCTCCCAAATTATTTTATATTCTTATTCTTTTCCAGGTTATACAATAAATAGAAGGATAACTCTTCTGATAAAAATCTTTTATAAGATGCTTTGGGATAACTTAAAAATTGCTGTTCTTCCTGGTGACTTTAAGTGGTAACAGCTCACATATATCAAAAGAAATACAACAAAAAGAAGAAAAAAGGCAAACAGAGCTTTCAAAAGTTACTGTTATTATAGACAATTTTCTGTTTAATATAAGGGGAAAAAATATGTGTAGAAAGGAGACTTTCAGATAGATTGAGGATACGTGTTGTTTTTCTGATGGTAAGTACTGTCCTGGGCTGATCTCTCATTTCACAGAGATGTATTCAAAATTTTACAGCTCTCAAAGCATTGCAACAGGAGAGCAAACATACATAGATCGTTCATCAAAGACTCTGGGATTCAGGTACAAATGCTGAGCTCACTTTACAGGGCCCACAAGGATTACATCTCAGCGCTTCACTCAAAAATTGGGGTTTTGCCAATGATGGCAGCTGAAGAGAAAGCTTGTGATCTTCAGCAGAGTTGGCACAGCTCATTGTTCAGGACCTGGATTGGAATGTGCTCAGAGGGTCGGGAGCTGTGACACATCTGGTGTCTGCTGTGACAGCTGCAGGCCACAGCCACACCCCTGTGGCACCTGTGGCACCAATGTCGGGGCCCAGGCTGAGCACAGGCCTCACCTACTTATTCACTCCTCTTTTTAATTTCAATATATGCAAATGCCTGCCTAATCATGGGGGGATGGGGGACAGTGGTACAGCAGACACCAGTAAATTGTCCCTTGTAATGTGCTGAGCTTCTCCTGAAAGTATTCTTGTATTTGCATGCTAACCTCCATGCGGGGTTAGAGCCAGGACACAGGAATTTCCTTTCCCTTGGCCCAGGTAATGCTTTACTCTGATATGTCCTTGGACTCCCTGTCTTCCCGTGGTTTTTGGCTGGTATTCCATAAAACATTGTAGCCCTGGTTTCATGACTGAAAAAAGGTTTTGGTTTTCTGAAATTATTTTCCCAGGGAATTTTCTGTAAACAAGAGAAGTGTTTTTGTAACTGTAACTTTGTTTACATTTTTTTCCCTAGGAAAAACTTCTTCTTGATGTCCCTCTGGTCTGACCAATGTGAGTGAAGATGTTTGCCTTTGTGTCACCAGTCAAATTGGTCTGTGTAGAATAGTATAAAAGGGAGACACATCCCAAAGATAAAGGAGTCATTTTCAGCCTCCTGAGTCTCAGAGTCTGTGTCGTTGTGGTGTACAACAGCATCAAAACATAAAACTTTTCTGTCAACAGCTCTCAAGACAGGACTATGCCTTGTCTGGCCCCAGATTCTCCCCAGCCATCCTCGTTTCCTCTTAAATGATGTGACCTTTTTGTGTTTCTTATGTCCCCCAGCTCCTCTCCCTAGTGAGACTTTGTGACCAGTCATGGAAAAGTAACATTACATGAAGTCTGGAGAAAAGCAAATCTGGCCTCTGCTACTACATTGGGGATTATGGACCAATGGTCTGTAGTGGGAGGAATCTTGATACTTCCACATCTTTCCACCTGTAGGTTCTTTGACAGGTTGGAGTGGTTGAGGTGAAAGATCCTGTTCCACATGACCTTCATTAGTCCTCAAAACTTCTATCAGGCTGCCTCTGTCTCTGAAATGCTTCCTAAATTTGTTTTTGCAAGACACTAGGATATATCTAAGACCTTATGGTTGGCTCCTTCTATGTAATATTTTTTGGGTACTGGGTGTTCCTGCAAATGCCTTCCAAGATTGGTTCCAGTATAAGCAGTACTTCAGTCAAGAAATCAAACCTGGGGTTTTTTCTGCAAGCTGAGTTTGTCCTTCCTGTTCTTGGGGTCAAAAGATCTTTCAGAAATTCCTGAAAGTTATTTTTACGGTGCTCCAACACCATTCTTACTGAAAGACTGTCAAAGCAGAGAGCTGGCAAGATACAAAAAAATGCAGATGACTCACCAACATGGAATATAGCTCTGTCACTAGGACACAGCAAGCTAAATTCAACATAAATCAGCGACCTCACTAATAAATATCTCCATCCCCAACTTCCTCTGAGCCACCATCTGGAGCTTTATCCACACCTTCAACAAGCTTTCCTGGCACCCAGAACTGGTGTGTCAGAGTACAGGGTTAGGCTGGGGTTGTTCCTCTTGAGAGAAGAACCCTGTGACCCAGTCCCAGTGAGATGGGAATGTGAAGGGAGTGAGTTTGGTGCCTCAGTTTTGAGTTTTTCCCTCAGCTGGGGAATGTGCTTGTGCCTTTCTTCTCAAAGGTGGAAAAACAACATTCCTCTCACTGCACACTTCAAGCAGCTGGGCAAGACACAGTCAATGCACATGTGCTGATTTCTTGGCTAGCTGCTATCACATGGAAAAAATAATGGGTCTGCCTTCCCAGCTAGAAGAATGAAGAGTCTCTCTCCCTTCTGTGACTGTCAGTTTCACAAGACTCGTAATAACTGTGTCTGAAGGCCCCCAGCACTCCCAGTTTGACTGAAATTGCTAAATGGACACCAAATTCAGGGGGAAGGCTGACAGATGTGGATGAAAAAGCTGATTGCATTATTCTTATTTTCCTAGGAAAGCAGGGTGAAAGTGGTGCATGTTGGAGGAGAATATAATTTAAAATATAAGCTTGCCCAAGCTCAGGATGGATCTCAAGGATCCCCAGTGACTCTTGTGTCTCTTAACAGGCTTTGAACTCTTTGTGACTCTGTAATTACTGCCTGAAAGCAGGAATAGATTTCCTAGAAATATGTCAGTAACTCTCCAGTTCTTCTTCCTCCCTCTTTTCAAATCTAGGTAGTGTCTTTGCCTTTCTGCATAGATTTAGGAGCCAATTTTAGCTAGTTCTTTAAGAGCTAATAAGAATGCATAGCAATATTCTGTAATTTGTTCTTTCCTTATTTGTTATTGATATTTGTTGTTCAAGAAACCTGCTGATATTTGACTTTTATCAAAGATGGATACAAAAGAGGCTTTAAGTGTTTCATACCCTTAATGCAATCTGTTGATAGTGTTCTTTCTTTGTTGAACAGAAAGCCAAATTTTTTCTTGATCCCTCTCATTCTACAAATGCTTCAGTAATAAGAATTCTTATTACTCTTGGTATATATATATATATTTTAATATTGAATCTCACATTGTGTTCTGGGCTTTCATATTCTGGTCGGATATACGGTGCTGCTTCACTGATGCCCCTCCAGCTATCCTCAAGTTATTTTCTCATTATACTCATTGCCCATGAGACTACAGTCCCTTGAGAAGGCAGAAATCTACATTTTTTTTCCCCCTCTTCTCCTGCCTTCCTTTTGTAAATGTCAAAACTTTGTCATTCCTGCCTAAGCTGTATTTCACCATTTCAAGTAGTTTCTCTGCGTTAACCAGGATAAAATATGGAAAGACTTTCCCTTCACTGGATTTTGTGGCATCAACAGGATGTCACTGCCATATTCTAATGATCTTCTGGACAAGCCCTGTTCTGCTGTAATCAGTACTCAACCAATTGCAAACAGTCCTTTTACCCTCAGGGAGAAAACAAAACATCTCCAAATCTCCAAGAACTTCAAGTCTAAATACTATTGTCCCTGTGGCTAATGTGTAGTAGTCATCCTACCACTGCAGCATTGATATTCCCATAGGTTTTTATTCATAGAACTCTAAATAAGCCTTAATTACTGACCTGTAAGATTCCAGGATCTTCCAAGAACCATATAAAGACTTCCAAGTCCTGCTGTTTATACCACATTTCTTACATTCATGTGCTGACAACCAACATGCTTGATCTGTTCTGTCTGGTTTTGTCTCCTCTATGACCCTGTAATGCATAACCCAAGTCCAAGTAATTCTAGGTCCTCAGCTAAGTGGCTGTGATTAATCCCTTCCTGTGAGCTTTTCTGGCAGCTCCTTTCTTCAGCCAGGTGTAAGGCTTACCTCCTATGTTATAAAGCTGATGGACAAGGACAGCTCTTCTGTGAACAAGATCCTGACAGGGAAGATGGATTTCAGATGACACCCTGCAAGTGTCACTCACTCAGTTCCAGAACACAGCCAGCCTTTGCCTCAGGCTTGAACTTCAGCAGGGAGAAAGGGTCAACTCAAAAGGACGTTTGAGTTTGTCTTCATCACCTGTCCTTTAATCACTTGTTCATTTTTCTCATGGATATCCATGGCAGGGCCCATGTTGATAGGCAGGAACATCATAGAGCAGTTGGTGATGTTTTGGCCACCTCTCCCATCCAGTCAGGGCAGCAGATATCTCAGAGGACCAGGGGCCTTCAGCACATGAGTCCATCTGAGATCCTCGTGGGGGAGTCACCTGTCACTGTCATCTTTTCATCCCACTTTTGGAGGCTTAGAGTGACTTTGCTGTGTGCTGCTCAGATCAAAGCAAAATTCTTTTCATTAGCATACTTTCAGAATAAGTGTTAAAATGTTAAGATTATCTTCAAGTTTAGGGAATACTATAAAACACACTTAATAAATCTATAAAATGAGACTGCTGAATATTTCTGCATTTTGCTTATATGGAAATACATGCTCTAAGATTTAACAAAAATAATTGTTCTAACTTTCCTTTTCATGGGTTATAGTAAATCCGTAATGGATGTAAAATAGATACAAGTGGGACACATTGCATACAGTTTAATTTAACTTCTTTCTGTCTTTAAAAATTATTAAATATTTAATTGTTATTTATTTTAATGGCTCAGCGTTGAAGCTTGTGGTATTTCAGCAAAAAGGGTATAGTCCACATCTATGCACTTTCTTATAGGGCCCAAGAATGAAAAGTATTATGAACATTCCTCCAGAGGGAAAAAGCATGGAAGTGATTTACTTGGGATCCCAAAGGACAGAAAATGTCAAAAGATAATTTTATTCCTTTTAAATTCAATGGAAATACTTCCATTAGCTTCTTTCATGTTAGCTTAGCCCTCTCATGCTAACTGAGGAGGTATTAAAGGATCAAGGTGGCTCCTTAGCTGGTGGAGAAACTTGGGCTCATTAGAAACTAAGCCTGTGATTTGGGGGCCTAGCATCTCCACTAGCAAAGGAAATCATTCAGAACAGTATCAGTCATTCTTCAATACTTTTTTCTGTAAAGGAAAAACTTTGCACAACACAGGCCTTGGAATCAATGTGTGTTCTAACTTGATGAACCTTATCCTTTTGTTTTGCATCTAAGTTTCTTCCATGGCTATGTTTTGTTCGTTGTTACAGCAGTCCTTGCTCATTGTTGCTGAATCAAATGTTTGAAACTACAAAATAAGTGACTTGTCTTCATGCATGGTTTTTCAATTTTGTAACCAAACAGCTGGAAGACCAAACTAACAAATATGCCCAGAATACAACTGTTCATGAAGTAATTAAAAAGCTGAAGGGCAGAGAGGTACAACAGGCAGCAACTATTAAAGGCAGTAACACCAGAAGCTACTGAACAGTTAGTCTTTGTGATTTCATTGTTCTTTTATTACATGGGAAAGATGCATTTCTCAAGTTTTGGCAATGCACAAAGGATAAAACATCACCATGTATGTGCAGCCAGGGATATGCATCACTATTTTGTGATGTTCTTGCACCATGCAAGCTCAGCAGAGCCCAGTTCCATGGAAAACTGACAAGGTTTGGTAAGATCTGTGTCAGGGGAACCCCTGGAATCAATCCAGGTGGGAATGAGCAGAGGCAGCAGCTCTGGCAGAAGGACTTGGGGGTGCTGTGGGTGAGAGCTGGTCCTGCCCCAGCCCTGTGTGCTGGAACCCAGAACACTCCTGTGCTGGGCCCCACGGAGCAGAGCCTGGGCCCTGCTGAGACACCCTCCCTAAAAAAAAAACAACCAGGAAGAACCAACAGTATAACCCTGCAAAGACTAACTGGTGATGCCATGTCTGCATTCCTGGGTTATTCAGGCATACCAAGACAATTACCCCTCAGAGGGTGCATTCTGCCCATGCCCTAATGCCACTGCAGCATAATGTTACACAAATAAACAAAACTTGCCCACTTCCATGGTGGGGACAGCTTTGCCCACTTCTGTGGCTTGGTCTGGGGTAGCAAATCAGAAAACAGGTCTGGTTTTATGCTCACCACTAATGGCACCAGAGGAACAGGCAGGAACTGAAGCCCAGGGGGTTCCACCTGTGTCACCAGACAGACACAAAAGAACCACACTCACACTGTCCAGTTGTGCGAGGAAAAGAAGGATGTTTATTTGAGAGGTTGACTTATATAATCTTTGGAGTTTGATCAGAGATTGGGGGACGAGGTTGACACCTCTTTGACCCCACTGGTCAAACCAGAAGTCTATCCATTTGTCCTTCCCCCAGGAAAGAATGCACAGATTTTCAAAACATCACTCTTTGTTTATATTACAATGCGTGAGAACTCCAGTACAAAAATGCAAAACATCAGAAGGCTGAAAAAACATCAGGGCAACACATCTGGACATGAGGCAGAACTTCTTCCCTGGGCAGAGCCCTGAACAGATTGTTCAGAGAGAGGGTGGAGTCTCCCTCTGGAGATATTGCAGACCCTCTGGACATAATCCAGTGCCATGTGATGCAGGATGGTCCTGCTGGAACAAGAGGGTTGGAGCAGAGGAGGTGCTGTGGTCCCTCCCAGCCTGAGCTATTCTGGGGTTCTGTGTGAGTACCAAAGTTGAGAGGAATGTCAGTGAAGGAGGATGCCAAACTCAGCTCCTTTTCCAAAGAGCACCTTAGTATCCCTGGCTTAACTGACCTGGCTTGTCTAGGACCTGGGCAAGGAGGTGCAGACCCTACCTTTGCACCCTTGTGTCACTATAGGACACAAAATGAATGACACACACACTGTCAGGTTGTCAGGGCAAAAAGAGGGAAGTTTATTTTCTTACTTGGATTTATATAGATTTTGGACAATGACCAGGGATTGGACAATGAGGTTGACACCTCTCCCACCACACTGGTCAAACTAGAAGTCTATTAATTGTCCTTCCTCCATAGAGGAATGATAAACAAGAACAGATCACAATAACATTACTTTTGTTTACATGAAAATCTGTGACAAACTCCACCACATAAATGCAAACATCAGAAGGCTGAAAAAGATCAGGGAGACGCCCTCGGACTTGTCTAATTTTTAATGCAGTTCAAAATCAGAAAGATGGTAACTGCAGCTGTGTTAGGGACCCTGGGATAACATCACCATTTCTAGGTGTGACTCCACTCTGGTAAAGGTTTCCAATACCTCCTCCCTGTAAGGTCATCATCAATCCCTTTCTTTTAAATAAACAGACACTTTGCCTTTTGTGAACATAGAACAGTGACCTAGTCACACAATTGAATATGAATTAATCTTGCATGCAATTTCAGCAGAGTTTTATCAGGGTTCTTTTTTTTCTCCAGATGAAAGTGCTCATAGTTGAGACTGTCATCACCAACATTACTGTTGTGGCTGATTCTTTCCAGCTTTGATTGGATTTGTGCAGCCAGATTTCCTTATCACTACTACTATTAACTGTTTCATCTGATGGTAAATACTTGTTCAACTGAACATAAAATGTGCTTGCTTGTCCAGAAGATTTACATTCATAGAAAGGAATGATAATTTGCTAATTATTCTCAAATTTTTAGCACTCCTTATGCTGTTCAGTTATTTAATGATTTTTTTTCTTTTACTCTGTGTAATTAAGTCAAATATAATGGCAAGAATAATCACTGCAGGAACACTTGGGAAGTCAGGACAGAGCTATGCAGGATAGTTATAAAAAATACATCCAAATCAGGAGTTCCAAAGCAGCTGGAAGAAAAAAAATATTTTGGAGAAAACCCTCAGCAGCAGGATGGGCTGCAACTACAATTTTCAGGGGAACAGGAGGTGGGAGAAGTACAAGAAAACTAGGTAACATTAAGAGAGGCACAATGGAAGACTGCTGCCACTCAAGACTGCTGCTCCTCTTAGGAGCAAAAAAGCAGAGAAAAGGAAGAGAAGGGCACATGGGAGGAGGATGAGAAAATTCCTTGCTAAAACAGGTTACCTCAAATGGATCCCTAAATCTGCTTTGAAGGAATCATGCTTCCCACCTCCCTGCAGCTCTGTGTGGTTCTGGGCTCCGAATCCACTCTGCAGCATTTCTTGTCCAGCAGTTAATTGTGGCTCCTGATGAACAGGGAGAGCAGCAGATTCTACAAGTGATGGTTTTCCTCAGGTTTGTTATATGAATTAATGTGATTTCTGGCACTTGTTGCTTTCCAGGTGGAGTTTTATCTTAGCCTGTCGCTCAGTGCTTTTGTTTAAAGTGCCAGTCTCAGAAATATGGTCAAATTTTGCTCTCTGACTCCTCCTGGACAGATTTGAAGTTGTACACAACAGAACTCCATTTAAATAGCTTACTGTCATTGCAAGGAAAAGAGATAATTTTCAGCATAATTTAAAACTGAGCCATAGGATAAAACACTCACATATTTATTATTCAAAACAGTATGTTTGGGAAAAAAACAAAAACAAAAACAAACAAACAAAAAAAGCAAAGCTGTTGTAGGACTTACTTTATTTCTCATCTAACCTTTGTTGGAAGGTCATGGCATGCCAATGGATGACAGTCAATTTAAACTACTGTTAGTTGATTAAATTTAGGGTTACCAGACAGAGGATTGAGTTACCTGGATTTCAGGGCAATACTGGAAGTTTGAAAAATAAAAGTTCACAACAATAAAGCACGGAACAAACCTTTCCTGAGAGATCCAGAACTTTCCTATTTCAAGTGGAGGCTGTTGGTGAAATTAGGAAGAGATCAGTGATATGATTTTTTAGCACACTCTCTGTGTTCTTTGGCTCCTGATCCAGCTAAGCTGCTGATCAGGCCAAGGGGGAGGCTGAAACATGTGGGATGTGAACTGAGATCCAAGGTAGGTGCTATGGAGTTGTCACCACTAACAGATTGCAAAAAGTAAATGACTGATTGCTCTGCCTGGAGCAGATCCTGACACTCAGAGTTTTGAAACTCTTACTCACAGTCTTGGAATTATATTATATCCTAAATTATAGTCAATGGTTTATAGTAGTGATGTCCAGCAACTTTCTCTGTTCTGTGTAAAAAGCCAGAAGACAGTAACCAGTTCCCTTAAGGAAAGAAAGACATTAATGCCCAGCTTTACCCAGCAGTACATACAGCAAGAGCACTGTGGTGTGGCCTGGGTTTAATTTAAAATACTGCTTTTGGATATTTAAGCTGTTCAGGAATGTTGCTACTAGAGAATGCTGAAATGCTGTTGCCTATGATGCAATTGGTGGTTTTATTAGGCTGTCAAGAATCCCAATAAGAGGGCAAGGTTTGCTGTTGGTGTAGGTACAGATGTGTTGTCCACCCATATAAAGAGGACGTGGTCTTCATTGATTTACTCTTGCTAAAGAGTGAATAAAAGAAGGATGTATTCATAGTTTGGGAGCACTTTTTTTTCATCTCAGCTACTTGCCTTACCCCATCAGTCATTTCACTGTTTTCAAGACACTGCAGTCAAGGGTTTTCATTTTCAGCCCTTAAAGACAAAGCTCATGGAATCTGAGCCAATTTCTTGGCATGGAAGCCTCAGTGTAGACTAAACCTAGTCAGTAATTGCCCATTCCTCATTGATTTTTAAATTTATGCTTTAGGTTTAATTTTGTGGGTGAAATTCTGATGCCACTGAAGAGAGTTTTGTCACTGCTTTCAAGGCCTGGTTTAACTTCCATATTGTGCCTCTGTAATTTTTCTCAGAGCCTGCATTTACTTTTTTCATGCTGTTACTACTGTTTTCTGCTGTCATTATTTCTCTTTTAGGAGTAAGACAAGAGGAAGAGCTGACTTGTGGGTGGCTGACACAATATTCAGGGTTTTTCCTCATTCAAGCCTAGAAGTTTAGAAGTTTGTGAATGTAGTTTGTGAATGCAGCCAACTAATCAGGTATCCACCAAAATATGTGCACTTTTACATCCAGTAGCATAATAAAAGATCTCTGAAACAGGCTGACCTCAGGGAAAACGAGTGTGCCAGCTCTTTGATTTAAACCAAGGATCAACAGTGTTTTGTCTGTATTTAAAGCTTTTGCCAATTATGAGAATCACAGCTTTTCTTTCCATATGTTGCTATATCACATAGTTGTAAAAGGAAGTGTGACCCACATTTAATATAAAGTAAGTCTCAGAAACCAGAAGGCAAAGGAAAAAAACCCTCCTAACTTTTTCTTCTTTTTCAATGATTTGTGATTCACTGGGGTAGAGGGTGGTCTGTAGTTACAGAAAAGGAGACTTGATCTTCTTCTTATAATCTCCAGTAGGAAGATAATTTAAGTGCAAATGTTCTTGACTATATTTCAATAGAAACTCAAATTTGAGAAAAAGAAATGATAGGGCAAGTCTGTAGGGGAGAACAGGGTAAAATTAGGGGAAGTTAAAATGATGCAGTAAAAACTATTTAGTGATTTTTTTCTTTGAGCAGTTGTACAGGCTCTGTATATCAGCATATGTAAATCTTTTAAAAAGAAATGAAACCTTCCTCTATGACAGACCATTATCTTAGTGGTTTTTCTATCAATCAGGAGTAGGGTGTAGTGAAATGTTGGTGTGTACATTTTTCTTTGCAAGTTTTTCCCATTTAAAAATCTATCATGAATGTCCTCATTCCTCTTTGTGACTCATATGTTGCAGAAAAGTCCTAAAATGCTCAATAGGTTACACAAGATGCTTTTTCTCTTTTTTTCCCTGCAGAAGCAAGGCAAAACAGGCTCCTAGAGTAGCAGTGCACAATGAGCAGAAGGAATCAGATCTCAAACAGTCACCAAAATAGATTTTATATGGCCTAAAAAGTACCTTAGTCCTTCAGGACTGGAAGTCCCACTTTTCCTGCTGGGCTGTGGGGTCATAAACTTGTGACAGTACAAAGCTGTTTGTGTGGGACTGATCCTTGCCAAAACATCAGGCAGGAGAGTTTCAGGGGTTAAGTCAAGGGGTTTTGATGGCAAATCCCCTGAAAGAGCTCAAACTGGTTCAGACTGGAGCAGTGCTTTCTTCAGTTTGAGATTTCCTTCTTCATCTTGTGCTGGGGAAATTGCAGTTACAGCAAATTGGGTGGACACCACTGGTGCTGCAGACAGCTCCTGGACTTTGTCAAATCGTGCTGTAAAGAATCCAGCCACAGGATTTCTTGGTTTGTTTATGCTGCTTTATTACTGTGCTGTTTATCTTTAATATGCTTTCAATATTTGCTATACTTCAATTCCATTCTTGCAGATGGGAGATTGAATGGGCCAGGAGCCTACATTATGTAACAGCACAAACCACAGAGCAAATGCTGCTAAATATCACTGCATGACTGCTGAGGAATGTCTCAATCACCTTAATGATATGCTGATGGATGTCTATGGGGTAAATACATCAAGCTTTGGTTTGCTTTTGGCAGTGAAGCTGGTAGCTATTTTGATCCAAACATTTGTTTTAAAAGTTGGTTTGGAGGAGCTGTCGGGAAAGTGGCTCTAAAAATTATGTTGGATTTCAAGTCTTCTGTGTTCTCAGAAGCTTTCAGTTCAAATACATTCAGTTTTCAAGTCAAAACCTTTTTTTTTATTCTTAATTGTTTTCTCTGCAACCTCTGCCAGGAAAATACATTCCAGGTTATTTTTCCCATCCTTTTGTGAGCATAGCTATTAAGTATTCTGCAATTAGCAGAGTATCTCTGCACTACTCATCCATGGAACAGCCCATCTATTCATGAGAATGATCCTTCAGGAAGGTGTTCTTAGTCCCCAAAGTTTGCAACATGGTAATCTTAATCAAGGGTTGATTTTCCAGCTTTTCTACATTTTGTTATTATTTTCTGTAAGGCAAAACTACAAATGCTTTGTATTCTTAAACTGCATTGAAATACTTGCCTGTTGCAAGTACAAGTTGAGAGCAAACCTTTGTTATTTATGCTTAAAAAACATGCAGTACACCCGTTAAATATATTTAGTTTAATATATTTAGTTAAATATTCCTTGTTAGGACACCTATTCTGCCTCCTGTGAAACAGGCAGCAACAGTGACAGTACCAGCAAGTCCTGAACAGCTTTTTGCTTGCCTTGAGGAATTCCTGTACCCAGTGGGTTTGTTGGGAAGGAACCTGACCTCCAAGTTACATTAGCAAGGATTCTGTCGACTGCTTCACACCCAAGCAGCTAAGGAGGAGCTTCCTTGGCTCTTGCCATCTCACAAGTGAGCAAGAAAAAGTTGCACAGCACCTACAGTAACCTGCTGTGTTTACAGAAATGAATATACAGCGTGAACACTCGTAGTGGGTATAAACCAAGATGTTTATCAAGCTTGAGTTGGGAGCTCTACCAAATTCTCAGTGATTTACGGCTGCATTTGATTAGACATTGAGTCCATTGAGTCTGGATTAAAATGCCAGAACTACCCCTGGTGGCTGTTTAAATCTGTGAGGTCAAACACATAAACTGGTGCCTGAGTTGAAGCCTTAGAGCTGAGTGAGCCTCCAAACTGGACCACTTTGCTGCATCTTCCAAGCATGCATTGATCTACTGCTGCTGAAGAGTGGATAAAAGAAGAATGTATTCATGGTTTGGGAGCATGGGAGCTGGGGACATAGTTTGGGAACCAGCTGTCCTTTTGGAGGGAAGGGCAGACAGGGTATTTATTGCCTGCCTGAGACAGTGTCTGTCATTTCTGGCACTGATATTGCTGCCAGAGCATTTCAGAACTGTGGAGCCTCGTGCTCCAGAGTTTTAAACCATCAGGGCACCAGGAACAGACAAAATCAGGAGAGATGGGCAGAGGAACCCATGATAATAACAATAAGAACAAAACAAATAAATAATACATAATACAATGCAGGCAGTGTACCATTTGGGGTGTCAGTGGGGACAGGAGGGGTGGGGATGGTACAGGACACAAACTGGGGGGGTCTGGAGGTGTGAGGTGTGTGCATATCTGTGGCTCTCTTGAAATCAAACTAACTAGAGAAACTTGCAAAAAACAGTGAATTTTCAAATAGGTGTAGAAATTCTAGAGCATTTGGCTGTTAAATTGTAACTAGGTTCAAAACTAAATAGTGATACACAGTGTTTTGTATAATCTAGGTGTATAATCTAATCTGGGTGGAAGATAGAGAGAGTAGAGCCACATCCTCCTTTCCTGTGAGAAGAGATGCTGCTTAAAATGTCTGGAGTTTTAAAGTTTGAGCTTAAATTCAACGATAAACAAAATTTGAGCCATAAAAAAAAAAGAAAAAAAAATCATTCTAAAAGCTCAGTGCAAAACTGTTTAGCTATGCAAAGAGAGACAAATTTATATAAAAAAATGACAAGATACAAGAGGACTGGAAAAGCTCCTGATCAGCAACTCATCTCCGCTGTGGCAGTGATGATGTGATATATACACATAGGCTTATTTCCCAGTTTTTATTTGTCTCTTACAGCATTACTGTTGGCTCTGATGGTGGTAATATTTATCTGCTTGGTTTGGTTTTCTTCTTTCCTGAATTGGACAACTGAGTGAATCGAGGACATCAGTCTAAAACAAGAAAGGAAACTGATGTTCATAGAATCATTAAAGCTGGGAAAAAAACCCTCCAAAATCATTGAATCCCACTTCTGACCCAACACCTCCATGACATCTAAACCATACCACAAAGAGCTACTACATTTGCTCATTTTTGAACGTATCAAGGGACAGTGAGTCCACCTCTTCCCTGGGAAACCCGTTCCAATGCTTAACCACCCTTTCAGTCAAGAAATTTTTCCCTGTTATCCAACGTGAACCTCTTAAACGATGATCAAACCTTGCTACCAGTTGGAATCTGAGATTACTAATTACTGTTGTGCTCTCATTTCTGATTCAGCTCATACTTAGCTAGAAATTGAAATATTTTGACTTTAGCTCCAGAACTTCCCTGTTTCAAATACTCTTGCTGATTCAGAAGTTTAACAAAGAAAACACAGGGATGGGAAGCCTGCAGAGCACTTGCATTTTCACAGTTAAGTTTTCAGACTATTTTATTGGTCGATTGTTTATGTTTATGGGCTCTTCTCTCAAGAAGTGCTCCTCAGGTGTGGCAATCCTTGTGCAGCACATGGATTTAGTCAGATTTCTATGCAGTGTAACAACCTCATCTGAGTCTCCCAAACTCCTCTGCATGCTTGGATTCAATCAGAACTGCCAGCTCTTGGAATTTAGGCACTTGCAATGGTGGCTGAATTTGCAAATGTTTTTTTGCTTTCCTCCCCATTTCTAGCCATGCCTTGGTGACTCACAGAGATAGTTTTGGTCTATGTAATTGATGTAAATCAAAGATAATCTTCCTGGAGTCACTCCAGGATATAATTGTTTCTGAGATAATTAACATTTCCTTCTATATCTGTATAAATGATCCACGCTGGCTCTTGAGTTTGAGGGAGAATTGAACAGCATTGATTTGAAAATAAATAGGGAATTACAAAATTTAAAACATCTCCGCTAACCTGCAGCCAGGGAAATAATGCAATATTTAAAGAATTAAGTTTACACAGATGTGAAGTAACAATCCTTAATGTGTATCCTAGAAATGAGAAAACAAAACCACTACCACCGTGAAGAACAACAAAAGGGAAGGAGAGTCGTGGAGATTAAAGCTCCCACTAACATAAAACATACTTAGTTGTTATTTTATATTTTTTCTTCTCTGTGAACAAAACAGATGATAAGGGATGCAGAGCTAGCTTGTGATCACGCTCATTACTATCTTGTTATCAAAGCAAGAACCAGATGGTATGACCTAGTAAGGGTAAGAAGAATGTTTTCTTTAAATAAATAAGCAGCACTAATAGATTTCAGAACATCATGCAATGTTGATCTTCAGATTCTATAAATATTCAAAGAGACCCGTGCAAAATAGCTCATTAATGATAAAAACTTACTCTGTAATTAAAAAGAAATCCACTGTCTGAATAATATGCAATTTTTGCAGCATTCATTACGTAGTAGATACTGTTATGGTTATTTCTAAAACTTTCTTCATATTCTACTGTTGTTAATTTTATTTCATGTTTCTGTTGTAAGGGGAGTAGTGGGCTACACCTGAGGCCTGAGCACTGAGGCTGTAAACAAACACAGCTTTCTGCTCTGCTGGCACTCAGTGCTTCCCATCACAGAGAGCCACTGAGGGAGATGCTTTCACCATGCAAAAAGACTCATGCATGTAAATCCTATAACAATATTCCCATCTTTTTGAACTTCTCAAATAGTTAAAACATTTGGTCAACATATCAGAAGAAAAAAAATGAATATGATTTTTTCACTGTGTACATTAAACACTAGTACTGGTAATCTCAGTTTACAAATTGACTGCTAAAACCACCAACAAACCCAAGCAACCAACCCAAACCTAGAGCAAAATCTAACTAGTATTAGACATAGAATGAGTTGGAGAGAAAATCTGCAGGTCTGTCATTTTTCAGTCCATTTCCTGATCTAGTCAAAGATGTCCCTGTTAATTGCAGGGGATTGGAGTAGATGGCTTTTGAAAGTCCCTTCCAACCTGAAGTATTCTATTATTCTATTATTTTCTGCTTCTTTCTCAATTCCCATTATCTATTCAGCTTGTAGAGAGATCAGACATTTTGTCAAACTTGTTGGTTCTTGTTAGTGATGATTTCTTTTGCCTTCCAGAGTTTTCAAGGGTTTGACAGTGAAGGAAATGGCATTATACAGCCAAGGGACTTGAAGAAGTTCTTGTTCCCATTTGGCATTCCAATCACCCTGGAAGGATTGAAGCAGCTTTGGGCAAGGCATAACAACTCTAAATGATTAGGTCTTGCAATAATGCATCTTTTATAGGATTACAGAGCCTTTGGTAGTGCAGTGAATGACAATAGATTACACTGCACACAGAAATCTTTTATTTTGTTACGATTGTGACCTCAGTGCACGACACTCTTTTACAGGAGGCTATGTCTTATACTCAGTTCAGTTAAATCCATCAGTTCCCAATGAATTCAAAGGTAGAACTTCCACCTGGCTTTAGTGTTTCTGATCCTTTTAATTGAACATGCATTTTCTTCTCAGATGGCACTGTAGGTCACTGGTTACATTAACCTTTTTCCCAGCAGGTTTCCTTATACACACAAATGCCCAGCTCAGTGTGCCCTGGGTTAAAGTCAGTTCCAGGTATCTCAGGTCAGGTGAGAACTGCAAACAGAGCTCCCATCCAGGAGGTCTGTGGGCAGCCCACGTTGCACAACCTCTTCTTTTCAGAGCACTAACGTTTTACTTGTAATACTTTCAACCTAAATAAAAAGCAACACAGTCAAAAGAAAAATGTCACGTAGCAAATGCTCAACAAAAGAAAGCAAGGCAATTTCATGCTGTGTAAAGATTCCAAGTAATATCGTGAAATGTTTTTATAGACAAGTAATTTGTTGTGAAGTGGGGGGAGCTTGTCTGCCTTCAAGAAAGAGGAGCTGTGCTATAAACTGTGTTTGCAGTGGGATAGATGTCAGCTGTATGTGACATCATACAAAAAGCCACCTTCATTACAGGTTTATTTTGGAAAGTAATCACTCTAATATATAGAATCACAGTGTATTGCATTTTGGTTACAAACTGCATTAACTATATAGATTTTATCTTGGCATTGATTCATTTATGAACTATTTTCTACTCCATTAGATTTTACTTCCCATTCTTATTCCTTGTACCTGTGGCACGTTGAAGAGTGTCCTTTTCATGCAGTTATCTGCTGCATAACTTCACTCCCATCAGCCACTCCTTTTAAAGAATAGCTAAAATCTCTTACATGCCTGATACGTCTGTAACTTGAATAAAGGAATTAGAGTGAAGCTGAGGCTAAATTAGGCATTGCCATGCATCAGAGCACTGGCAGGAGGAGAAACTCCAGAGGAAACAGCCTATGGCAGGATTTATACCTAAGAAAATGTGAGAAGTGTTTATGAAGCTAAACCTACGTTTCTGAAGGACGATTACAACTCTGAGCATCTTGTGTGACCACTTTGAGACACTTGAGAATGGATTTTTTGGAGACCTGCATCTCAAACCAGACTCTGAAAGACTGCAGCACTGAGAGCTGGAGAACACTCCTGGCAATTTGCTCCTCAGGGTGGTATTTTTAGAAGTGCCTCTGTGATTACAAAGCATAAGCTCCATCTTTTGAGCCTCATGTAGAGTCATTCATTCATTTTCAGTGTGGTATGGCACCTCTGCAAGGAAGGGAAATCAGTGAGAGCTAAGCTGTTAAGTCAGTTAAGGACATCTGTAATGTCTTTCTATGGGGAACACATGAATATTTAAAAAGAGCTTTTCTTTTTCAAGGTATGATACAGATGAAAAAGGATAAGTAACTCACCAAGAATTTTTAAGAAACTGGGGATAGAGGTTCCATCCAATGACACAGGCTCAGCCAACACATCGCAGATGACAGCCAGGCACATTTACAGGCATTAATTTTGTTTATTATTAGAATAATGAACAAAAGAAGAATTCAAAGCTGAAAGAGCAGCAGGAACAGCAGAAAATAAAGCTCGGCATGTAAAAGAAATTACAAATCAGACCAAGTAAGTTATTTATGAGCTTAGCATTTAACTTTCAGTGTTTGTGTCTAGTTTGTCGAGATGACACTGTGAGCAAAAAATACAATGTTACTAAAAATAAGGCTCTGAAAAAAGAGTTTTGGAAGGTGCTGGACCAAGTTTATCCATAGTGTTATTCCCTTGATTTGCTGGAGATGAACTTAGCTTGTGTGCACCGGGAAACTTCTTCCACAGATCTTCTCCATGGGCTCCATCTTTTACTACAGAGACCTTGTGGCAGCATCTCTGCTGGCAAAGCAGAACATCCAGAGACATTCCCAGACTGCTGCTGGACTGCCAAACCTTTGACTTGTGACAGCTGATGTTTTCCCTGCTCCCTCCCAGCACTGCTTGGGAGCCAGAATTCCTCAAGGACAGCTCCTTCTGGGCGGTTTGGAGGCAGCTGCTCCCTTTGAGAAGGTTCACAGGCAGAGATGTCAGTGTGCCCCCTGTGCCTGGGCCATTCTCTGGCCTGTTGGTTGGTATCAGCTCGTGGTTCCAGTCCTGACACTGCCATCAGCTCAGACTGAAGGAGAAGGGCAAGTGCAGGTCCCTCCCCACCTGACTGCTTCAGACAACCTTGGCTTGGACCTGGTTCTGCTGACCAGGGGCTTTCCTTGCATATGGAGTGGGTGGGTGTGTAGGATGCTGTGGTCCCCACTCACTCCCTGTCCCTTGGATGGGTGACAATCACACTGTCTTGGGTTATGTAACCAAAAAAAAAAAGTTTATTCTATTCTATCTGTTGAAACCCAGTCGTGGAGGTGGTTTTTTTCTTTATATCCCTCCAGGAGGGAGGGGTGGCTGCCTTTCTGATAACAAGCCAGCTGTTAAAACCAGGTGGGGCATTGTTTCTTATCTCTGTTCACCCTCCCATTACCTCCATGGGGATATCTCCTGTTAATGGGCCATTGAAGCTCACCAGTGACATGACACATGACACATGACATCACCCCATTGTGAGATGCTCTACCCAGGGAGGAGGGGCCAAACCATTTCCACCTTGTTTTGAAAAAGGAGCCACAAGTGTCACCAGACATCCAGTGTTCCCACAGGACTCCCAAAGGAAGGCTGGACCCATCTCTGAACCCCCTTCTCTACAGGACCATCTCTACTTCCAACAGGACCACAACTGCCACTCCAGGAGGGCTTGCTTTTGGACTGTTTCCAACACCCTGACCAACAGGGTGTCAGGTTGTATTCTGACTCTGTCAGTGGTTTTTTGTGTTATTGCATTTATTTTATTTTACTTTTTTTTTCTTCTACCTATTAAATTGTATTTCTGACTTGGAGTCTCTCACTAGTTTTGCTTTCAAACCACTACACACACTCAGCTTCACACACCTCTAGCAGCTCCTAAAATTGCTAGGAAATGGCTCTGGAGTGCAGCAAAACCAGCCTTGGCAAGGATAGGCCCTGGCTCCACGTGACAGAAATAAGCATCTCCTCTCTGTCTGAAACAAAATCAACACTCACAGTTAAGAGGTCACTGCTCCTGAGAAGAGCATCTGACAGACAAATGACAAAATGATATCCTGCTTGCAGTGGAGTCTAATGATCCGTGCTTGCCCCAGTGAGTCAGCAGTGATTAGCCTGCTGCTCCTGCTCCTGTAAGATTCCTGCACCTGCCAGCAAGATGGAGGCAGCAGCAGAACCCTCTGCCCCACCACAGTGCTGTTAAAACTTCATGTTTCTGTGGAAAAGCACCACCTGGATGCTTATCATGTTTCTTGCTTGTGCTTTCACTCCTCTCCTGAAATGTATTATATTTTTTATTTAGGAGTATAAACCCTCAGGAGCAAAACCCATGTAAAAATATATCCCCAGGAGCACAGATTTGCTTTCTTTTGTGCTTGGAAAGGGTCTGGAAATTGTAGAAACTAATAAATTATTGTTTCTAAGAATGATAATTCCTGATGACATTGTTGATAAAGTTGATACACTCATAAACAGAGAAGAGCAGCCTTGTCTTGCAGATAAAGAGGCAGCTTGGGAAATCAGCTCACAACTGCCCCACAAAATCAAGACACAAGCCTGTAAGCCAAGGCTTTTGCCTTTTTACCCTGCTTTTTAAAATTCTGTTTCTCAGTATCCCAAATAGCCTGAAAGAATAAGAGCAAAAACTGTCCCTTTTTTTCCAGCATCACATCTCTCCCACCTGCATTGCAGCTCTCTGGCATAAACTGCACTTATGACACTCGCAGGTATCAAGGAGAGTTCCACCTGTAAGGAATTGTATCATATAAAGCAGAGCTGGTGAGGCAGCTGCTGTGTTGCAGGCATTGTTTATTGTTGTATTTGATGTAAAACTGCCTCATACTGGGCTTTTCCACTCCATTTTTTTTTTGTACCCACCCCTTATCTCTAGTCTGACTTGGATGAAGAGCTCTTCTGGTCAGGAACCTTCTATTTCTTTCCTGTTAGTGCAGTGCCAAGCACAAGGCAGCCCTGCCTCCAGTACTATAAATAAGAAGCAGCTCTTCAAGTCAGGAAGATGCTGCATGCTGCAAGCAGAAATTATACAGTATGGCTCAAAGATGCAAATACTCCTCCTGAAGCAGCTGGAGAGAAATTAAATCAATGGAGAAGACACACCAGGTAAAAATAAAATAGTCATGACGTGTGATGCACAGGCAGGTCTGCATCCTTCAGAATTATTTACCATTTTGAATATGTTGTAACAACAACCACAGTCAGAACTGCAACAATACTCACAGATACACATTGCTTAACCTTTATTTGGAGAAACAGGAATTGGAGACTGGGTCACATAGAACTGGATGCAGTTATGTGCTAGCAGGTGGAGCCTGATGCTCCTGGTTGAGGTAGAGCACTGTTCTAGTAGATGGACTTGGAATATTCTGACCCCTGCACTGGGGGTCCCTCATCCTGAGTGCTGACACTGCAGAGGGGACTTTTATAACCCTTTCCAAAATTGCACTCTAATTATTAGTTGGATTCTTTGCTTTGCTTGATTTTTATATATAGGACAGCCAGTTCTGATTTTAATATTTTGAAATTGGTCACCTGCAGCTTTGTCTGGGAATGAGTTCACCATTTAATCACTCATGGCCTGCAAAAGTAAGTCTGGTTATTGATTATTGCCACCTTTCAGTTTTGCTGAATGTTCTCTTTTTTGCCTCCCACACTTTCTCACCCACCTCCTGGATAGTGGGAGCAGTCCTGTGCCAGCAGTGCCCATCTGGTTTTCTGTCTTGGATATCTGGATGTGCAGGAGAAGCTGAATGCAGACCTCTGAACTTCTCAGATTTCATGTAAGGCCCCAGAAAGCCATAAATGACTCCAGAGCTGGAGTCATTGTACAGTGGATGAAAAAATCCATGTGTGTGGAGTCTGTGAAAGCAGAATCCAGCCCAGTGTCAGCCTCCTGCTTCAGAAACCCCTCAGAAAGCTGAGCTATGAGAAGTAGAGGTGGGGACCATCCTTCTTGCTGGATCTGATTACCAACAACAGGACGGGGTGACCGAGAGGCTTTCCACCAGTTTTTATTTCACTATCAGTCTCAGTGAAGGTAGAGACATAAAAGATGGTAAAACTCATGCCACAACCACAGAAGCCAAAGTTTTCTTTGTTACAAGGCCTTTTAAAAGTTTTTTAGCCAATAGGCTAATGCTAAAAGCTTACAAGCATCTAACTAAGCCAATCACTAAACACTACACGTGCATCTTATAGAGTGCAATAGTTGCTTGTTCTACATTTTTTGCAGCTCAGAAACTTCCTATGCTCCAAGTATTTCAAGGCCTAAAATTCAACTCTGTTTCAAACCTCCATCTGTGTAAGCTTATTTCAATGCTGTGAAAGTCCTCTGCTTTTCCAGTTCCCACACACCTGACTGTAAGGTTGGTGTAAGGACATCAGCTCTTGTGTAGCCCTGGTTCCATGCCTGGGGTGTTTTGGTTTTCTTAAACTCTTTTCCCAAAGAACTTTCTGTAAACAGGAGAACTGGTTTTGTAACTGTATCTCTGTTTTCATTCCTTTTCCTAGGAGGGACTTCTTCTTGATGTCCCTCTGCTCTGACCAATGTGAGTGAAGAGGTTTGTCACCAATGAAATTGGTCTGTGTAAAACAGTATATAAGAGAGACACATCTCAAAAATAAAAGAGTCATTTTCAGCCTTCTGAATCTCAGAGTCTGTGTCGTTGTGATGTAAAACAGCATCACTCTTGGTCAGCCAAACCCACACAATGGCTGCAAAACCAAGCCAGGGTGTTCCACACAGGTCTCAGCCCACACACCCTTCTCGGTGTGCTAGGAAACTGATTCCTTTCACCTTTCACATTTGGACTGGGAGGAGATATTTTCCTGCAGTGTGGATTTGCTGTTTTCAGGACCCACTTCAGCAGCACTGGGAGCAGCACCTGCTCCCCCTTCCATGATCCTGCACAAGCCCTCAGTGGTTTTTCCTTGCCCAGAGGCTGCACCCAGCCTGTGTCCTTACTCCTGGCTTCCTGCAAGGGCTGTCAACCTCACCCTACCAGCTTTGGAGCAGTTTCAGGGCCCTGTGATTGCACACTGTGAGGCAGACAAAAGCTCTGGACATCTTACAATTCAAAACATACTGCCTTGCACTATTTTTTTTTTTTTCTTTTTGCTTTTGGAACAAATTGCCCAAATTAGAAACAGACATTGAACAGTGTGCAGTGGCTCTGCAGCTCTTCAAGAAAAAATATGAAACATTTGCAAGAAAATATTTTTTTTTTGGCATTGCAGCTTGATCTATGGTTTTAATCCTCATTTTCTCCATGTATTTATTGCTGTGAGTGGAATAATTACCACCTGGAAATCTTTTATTAGACCAAAAAATGTTGAATACTTGAATTTTCCAAAAATATGAATCTCAAAATCTCAGCCTCTACTTTCATTGGGACTATTCTGTGATTCTGTGAAGATTTAAGTGGAAGATGACAGCAGTGATGAAGAGTGGCACTGAAAATAAATACAGTTAAAAAAGGGTTGCTGAATTTTCCTGCAATGAGGGTACAACAGGGACCAACCACATCAACCCTTCAAAGGCCACCCCTGCAAGATGGAAGGGGAAGTGCTGAATAGACTTTGGGGCTGGCAGAGATCAATGTCTGGCTGAAATCACAAAATGTCCTTAGGGTGCTCAGCTGGCTTTGGCTTTTAAGTTGCTGTCCTGCTTCCTTGGTGTGACTCTCCTGGTCTCTTGCTGGGCCTCAGTCCCCATCTTCCTCCACCAGTGCCCCATTGCTGTAAGGCTGTGGGATTTAAGCAGTGGCATGTCAGCTCCAAAAAAGCCAAAACTTCCTCTGACAGGAGATTTTAGATTTGTTTCTCTGCTGGAAATTCTGCAGGCTTCTGAACATAATAAAAGTTGGAACTGGGAGATGTAATTAGCAGATGTTGGATCTCTGGAGTCTGGTATCTAAGAGGAGGCTGAGCTAGTCTGAGCTGGTTAGTCAATTGATACTGTTTTACACCACAACAACACAGACTCTGAGATTCAGAAGGCTGAAAATGACTTTAATTTTTGGGGTGTGTCTTTTTTTTTTTATACTATTCTACACAGACCAATTCGATTGGTGACACAAAGACAAACCTCTGCAATCACATTGGTCAGAGCAGAGGGACATCAAGAAGAAGTCCCTCCTAGGAAAAGAATGTAAACATAGTACAGTTACAAAAACACCTCTCCTTGTTTACAGAAAATTCCCTGGGAAAAGAATTTCAGAAAAATAAAACATCTCAGGCATGGAAGCAGGACTACAGGCAATAATCAGGAGCATGAAGATGGAGGGGAGCAAAGCCAGCAGGGAGGCAATGCAAGTGCACCCTGATCTTCCACACTCCTCCCAGTCCCAGCCTTGCTGTGAGTGTGAGCCCAGTGCCACACGGGAGGATGGGAAAGAGAGGAAGGAATCGAGCAGAAAAAAGAGAGATTTGAAAGTCAGAGAAAAAGTGATAGCTCTGTAGGGGCTTTTAGAGCCTCTAAATCACACGGGCATTATTGCAGTTTCCTTGAAAAGCCTCACATCATGCCTTGGAACTTATTTACAGTGCCCAGATTAATCATAAGGAAGCTCACAACTATTTTCTGGAATATTGCAGGAGTAGGAGCTATCAAAGTTTTTAATGGCATGAAACCAAGCCAGGGTGAGAGGGCAATCCATACAGTTACAGAAAGTAAGTTGAAGGAATATTGCACTCGCAAGGAAGCTTGAACTTTTGAAAGACACAGGTTTCATATAAGAATGTAGAGGGAGGAATCCTTTGAAGAATTTTTGGCTGATCTTAAAATAACAGATCAGACAAGCAGCTATGACATCTCACAGATTCCATTTAAAAAGGATCAAATCAAAGATCCAACGATACAGGAAAGATCCCAGGAAAGTAGGATTAAAAAAAAAAAAAAAAAAAGAGGTATGCTAGAAAAATCTGTTTAGTCAAGCTAGGACAGCCATAAGGGACAATATGGAAATACTAGAAGGGGAGAAGGACATGCTGTCTGTCAGAAAAAGAAACAAGAAAAATTGAAAGACTCTTCAGAGCTACCTGCAAACAGCCCAAGTGAAATATGTGAAAACTCACAGATTCACATTATGTTCAGGAGTTTAGAAATTTTGCAGCAGCTATGGGAAATACAGTTATTTTGCAGGACCTTGCAACTGGAGAAGCAGAGGCAAAAGAGCATACCTTCCATATCCCCAGATCCATGTGATGGTGCACAAATATGGAATACAACAAAATATCACAAAGAAATGCTATGCAAAAACTTCAAAAGTGAGCTGCAGACTAAGAATCAACAACCTCTAAATCAAAAACTGGTGCTCAGTCACTGCTACCTCCAAACACACTGCAAAATAACTGGCCCAGGAATCTCTCCATGTAGAGGAAAAACTATTGAAACTGATGGTGTCTAGCAAGAATCTGATTTGTATCAAAGGATCGAATGCTCTTAATTTGAAAAAAATAAACAGGATGGTTTAAATTTATAGGCAGAAGGAGTTAATGTTTGTTTTTTAAATATTCCTATCCCTGGGCTTGGTTAAAGCATTGAGTTGAGGAGAGATCCATAAACACAGGAGATGAGCACCCAGGAATCTTCAGTGTCAGAGGAAAAGGAGACACAGAATGCAGAGCTGTGTTTTCACAGCAGTGTGTATTGCTGGGGGCATCCCTCTGGTTGTGAGAGACAAACTCATAAAGGAGCTGGATTTTTTTTGAGTAATAAATTTTCAAGGGAAGCTTGAAAATTAGCTGGTTAGCAACAGCAAGATGAAAAGAGAAGTGACTGAGATTGTTCTTGGGACCAAGTATCAGTACAAATACAATCTATTCCACAAATATCAGTAATGTTTTCACAAAAATTAAAAATACAGATTGTTCTGCTGGATCTAAGCAAATTTCCTTGTATCTGACAAGGTGTTTAACATCTTGCATTTTTAGACCATTGGGCAAGAGGTTTTCCTTTCAGAGACTCCCTTTAGGCCTAAAGTTCATTCTTGAGTTTTCACAGGGAGAGCAAATCACTTGAAGAAACTGTCCTGCTTAAACTGGAGATGTCAAGTAGAGAGAAAACCAGTGGGGAATCAGAAAAAAAACCATCTGAGGGCCTGAGATTGTAATTAGACAAAAATGCAAATGTAAGGGAGGAGAAATATCATAAAAGATGAACTGTCAAAAATACAAGCCCAAGTCATCACAAAAATGCCACCCACAAAGATAACAAAGGTATCCAGAGGCCTTTGCACAGGAATGTTACATAAGAGTTCATTTCACACAGGAAATCTGTGCAAGTAGCTTTGGATTTAGTACACCAAATGGACATACTGAGCTCCAGGTGTGGGAAATGATTCCCAGATTAAAAGCATTAATAATGACAACCCCTGGCCTTACATATAGTGGCACTAGGAGACACTAAAACTCTTCAAAAGGTGGTTAACAGGCACTATCATTTGAAAAAAAAACCCCAAATATGTGTGGCCTGTGTTTTTAGGACACCTGTCAAAACCAAGATTGGGGCACAGACTGAGAGCAAAGCTCTGGCTGTCACTAATTTGGAATATTTCCATAATCAGCAGAGCTCTGGTTCTGCTCTCTGGTTGTAAGGAATGTCATATATTTGATAATCCACCTGCATGGCCAGAGCTGAGACAAACCACTGCAGGCAAAGACCAGCTTCCACAATGTAAGAATTGAGTGATTTGTAATGGATTGTTTTGGTTTTTGGGTTTTTTTTGTGGTTTTTTTTTTTTGTTTGTTTGTTTGTTTTTGTTTTTTTGGGGTTTTTTTTGTTTGTTTTGTTTTGTTTTGTTTTTGTTGTGGTTTTTTTTTTTGGTAAAACCATTCAGACTGATAATAAAGTTAAGGTCAGGGAAATACCTACGGATCAAAGACACTTTACAGAGCATTCAAGGAGTCTCCAGATATTTTGAATACAATGCTGAGCTGAGCCAAAACTGTTAAAATACAGTTCAAGCAAGCTGTGAAGCTGAGAAGTAATCCATTCTTTTCAAGTGAACTTGAGGAAAATGTTGGGAAATGGTTTCTTGCCAGTGAAACTTGGTTAAGGACAGAGTTAGTCCACATAACAGAGAAAGGTGCAGTGGATCTGAAGCATGTAATAAATAAATATATAATAAATAAATAAAAGTCATAAATAAACTGCTAAACAACCCACCTATGTCATATCATAATTCAGACTTTTTTTAAGGTGGGTGATTCTGTACACAGTGGTGTTTCCTGGACCCTGAGGGCTATGGGAAAATTGCTCTTTGCTCCTATGAAGTGCAAACTCCAAAAGTTTGGATTCTTAGGAGAAAAAATAGGCAAGGAAAATAAATTGTCCTTGTAAAGGCTAGACTGAACTTAAAACTTCTTGAAAACTAATAGAAAACCAAGGATTCTGCAAATCTGAGGGGAAAACAGCTGAGAACAAATTGCAGAGAGGCTTTTGACTGAGTGAAGATGCAGAGAATCTCAATGCTTGAGTTTCCAAAGCTTGATCAAAGTCCCTGATGTCAGTGAAATGTAAGTGACAAAATGAAGTGGGAGGAAAAGTCAAGACTTGGAGGTTTAAATTCAATCATGTGCAAGAAGTGATGATATCTCAGAGAGGTCTGAAGGTCCTGATCTGAAGTCCAGCTCACAGGCACGGGTCAGGCCTTGTTCTGCTCCAGGTTTTGGTCAGCTCCAGCAGGTTTTGTTGAAGTTATCTTGCTGTGGCAGAGTTTCAGGAGCCTCAAGAATTGCAGAGAGTTATGGTGCCAAACCCTTCTAATTTTAATGGCTGTACTAATAATATATATTTTGTAACTCTGATCAGGACAGGCCTTACAAGAGAGAACTATGTTTTGCACCTGCAGTTCTGAATGGGGAGAGGAACCAGTTCATCTCCCAGGTAGCATTTCTTTATAACAAGAGGCCCAAGCCACACAATTCCATGTCCAAATTAAATGGAAGGCATATTGGATTTAAAGTTTATTTCTGAACAGTTTGCCAGTCTTTGAATAAATTTTATGAACTTACCACACGCAGGTAAAAAAAGCTCAAAAACTTTCCCTGCCCCTCCCACCCCTATTCTATGTACTTGTTTGTATCCTTTTTGCCCATTTAACAAAGGAGCTAAAATAAATTTCTGCTGTCTTTCAGGGATAAATTCAGGGATTACTTCCAAGATTTCAATAACAGATTCATAATGGATAAAAATAGAGATGGCTATGTAAAAACATGTGGCCTGCACAGGACATTTCAAGAATTCAAGCCTTATCCTGATGATGATGATATCAGGTGTTTTCTGAACAGGTTTGTATTATCATCTCCTTAGGACCCTTTTTTCACACCCACCAAAGCCTATAAGCTTCTACTGAGTGTTAAGTAAATGAAAAACTATCTCTATCCAATGGAGATACCCACAGGTTTAAAACTGCAGATGTGTGAAAAATATTTTGCATAATGAATTGATTTTGCAGGAAAAAAAAAAGTTAAATGGTTTCTTATTTCTTTTTACAATACTATTCTTTGAGTATGTGCATTTGTTTTCTAGGTTGTTTCACTTATTTTATTTCAGTCTAACTCAGCAAGGGTGTGCAACACCTTGTTCAAAATGGAAACACGATTAAATCAGGTTATAAGATAACATTAGCTTTCAAATGATCCAGTGCTGCTGCCACGACAAACCATCTTTTTATCCACTGTATTAATATGAGAAAGAAGAAAAAAATCTCTATTGTAGAAGCTGAAGAACACAAAGGACCTGCTCCAACATTGGGTACTGCAATTCTCTGCACCAAGCCAGCCCCCAGAAGTCACATGCCTGGCAGCACTGGGTTTTGTTCTCCAGTGCCTGCCACACCAGACTCGTTTTTGAAATAAAATTAACAAAGTTTTTTTTCACAGTTCACCTTTAATTGGGTGATCAACTTTTTATGAATTGAAACCCTAATAGGAATCTGCTGCTTGTTTCTTTCTCAAAGACCTCTTGATGATAAACACCTCCATTCATTGTAATTTTGTGCAGATTATTCCTTTCTTGATCCAAAATAGTCTTTTCTAAATAATGCAGAGTAGATTAGCATATGCATTTAGTTTTATTACTAAAATTTTAATGCCCACTTGGCAATTTATTTCTCTGCTGAAATGGTGTTGATTATTTCCTTTTCCACATACTGTCTCCAATATTGGAGCCAGCTTGACACGGGTAGTATGTGGGAGTGCTGTGCAGCTGCAAGATGCAAAATCAGGGCTCTTGAATTTTTTTTTTTTTCTTACTAGCAGATATGGGGTCTATAGTTAATTTCTTTTCCAGCGTGTTTTATAAAGCTTCCTCTTTGTTTTACTGGCTCTCCCCATTAATTAGACATTCTTGTAACTGGATATTCTGGTGATTGGTAGCTGAGGCATTGGTCCCTGGTGATTTACTGTGGAAACAGATGATAAAAGTGTGTTACAGTAATTCGTTTTTAAACAAGAAAATCGGGGTTGTGGGGTGGGGCAATCTCCTCTGTCAAATCTTGGCTCTCTAGGACTTGCCATGACCAGAATTCTAACAAAAAAAAAAGCTGAATGCAAGACTGAAAAAATAGTGCAGGCTTCCCCCTGCAGCATAGGAATTGTCTATATAACAAATGTGTGTAAAGAACCCAGAGTTCTGATAATTTGCTATAAAATTATTAAAGTCTTTTATAAACCTCTCCAAAGATGGTAACTCTAAGGTCAGTCTGGAATAGTTCCATGGCAGCCAGTGGATCTGTATCAAACATACCTGGTGTAAATTGTATTCTGGAGATCTTTTAAGAGCAGGAAATTCCACAGTCTGGCTGTACTGGCTTAATACAGGGAAAACAAGGGCAGAGCAAGTCCCTGCTGCTGTATCCATTGTGGTGATGAGCTCCACGAGCTCAGTGGGCTTGTTTGGAGTCCTTGTTTAAAATATATCAGGTGCCTTTTCATTAAGAAATCACAACTCACAGGACTTTGAAGTGGCTTTTCACGTAATGGTCAGTGCTATTCATCCTCTCTCAATTTTTCTTGCTAAATAACTTTTATAGTCACATATTTTATATATAAGTGAAGCTTGCCTGAATTCCAGTCCTTCTATAGTAAAATATGCAAATAAAAATTAATTTAGTTCGGTAACAAAGTTCTCTGCAAAAAAAAAAAGAGAATTCCCAAATCACATGCAAGATCTCATGATTCCCCTTGCTGATATCTGATGCAAAAATATATTCAGTGTTGTTACCTGGAGCTATCTGCAGTCAGCTCTGTATCCCACTCCATTTCCAATGTGACAGAACATGGAATTCTCCAGCGTCTCTGATCCAGCAGATGTTTCAGGTGACAGACAGAAATTCAGGAAACTCTGAGTTCAGCCTGCAGAGCCTGTGGGCAGGGCTGCCAGGAATGGGATGTGATCCCAGGTATAGGATGGGCTCCCAGGTATGGGATGGGCTCCCAGGAATGGGACGGGCCCCCAGGAATGGGGTGGGCTCCCAGGTATGGGATGGGCTCCCAGGTATGGGCAGGGCTCCCAGGAGTGGGATGGGCCCCCAGGTATGGGATGGACTCCCAGGAATGGGGTGGGCTCCAAGGAATGGGATGGGCCCCCAGGAATGGGGTGGGCTCCAAGGAATGGGATGGGCTCCCAGGTGTGGGATGGGCCCCCAGGTATGGGATGGACTCCCAGGAATGGGGTGGGCTCCCAGGAATGGGGTGGCCTCCAAGGAATGGGATGGGCTCCCAGGTATAGGATGGGCTCTCAGGAGTGGGATGGGCTCCCAGGTGTGGGATGGGCTTTCAGGTGTGGGATGGGCTCCCAGGTATGGGCAGGGCTCCCAGGAATGGGGTGGGCTCCAAGGAATGGGATGGGCCCCCAGGAATGGGGTGGGCTCCAAGGAATGGGATGGGCTCCCAGGTGTGGGATGGGCTCCCAGGAATGGGATGGGCCCCCAGGTTGTGGGGTGGGCTCCCAGGAGTGGGATGGGCTCCCAGTTCTGGGCTGGCCACAAGTGAATAGGAGAGAAATCCTTGCTGGATCCTTCACAGCACAAAGTGTGAAGTTAAGCCCTTTGTCATAACCATGGGCAGAAATGTTGTATGGAATGAAATTTGGTCACTTCCCATGTGATAGAGAAATCCATCCTGAGTATGGATCTGTGTTGCTACATCCACAAAAGCACGCAGAGAAAGGTGCTGGGTATCACAGTGCAGGTCTGGCAGCAGCTCACAGAGCTGTCTGTGGTTCTGCTGCTTCCTCTCAGAACCATCACAAAGTTTAGGAGGGTTGAGCACACTTCACCATCTGCAATTAAAAGATGTTTTTGTGAAGCTGAAAGGCAAGGCCCAGCAGCAGCACTTACTACCAAGAACATCCACTCCTCAGCAGAGCCCATGAGATGGTGTTTGCACAGGTATGTGAAAGAGAACCCCACTCTGCATGTCCTCCAGCCACAGGGGGGATGGTGAGCCCATCAGTAAAGGGGGATCAAAACACTGTGCTGTGTTTAAAGAACAAGGAGTTATTGCTGATGGGCAGGAAGGTTTCCCACTTGGGCCCAGGCTAAAGCAGGTTTCCTCCTGAACATCTGGAGATTGGTCTGGATCTGCATCTGAGGCTGTGGTTGAATTTAAATGGCAGGATGGGATCTCAGACCTGATAAAAAGCTTGGGCTGGAACTAATGAGATTTATACACTGACACCACAAGCATATCCTGAAGTGCTGCTGCAGTACAAATAATACATCATAATAATTAATCAGTTCAGACAACATGAGATAATGATTTAAAATCATTGATATCTCATTCTATGTTTTTTCCCTTAGCTTAGGAATCAGCATTCATGACAGCAGGCTCTCTTATTTTGATTTCCTGAGAGCAATTGAGGATGGCAGAGCATCTGAATACCAGCAGAAACAAAAGCAGGCTGCACCACCTGCAAGCTTTGCAGAGCTCAGCTTAGAACAAACCCTAATAAAGATAAAGGGAACAGTTGCATCATCTTAGGATTTGTTGTATAAGGTAAGTTTCATCTTATTTAATGTCTATTTTTTTCTGCCTGGCTGGGTATGACCCCAAAGGCTTCAAAACTTTTCTGCTATTGAGTGCTTCCAACAACCTTGGCCTGTGTAGAAATACCATCTTCTGACAACACCAGGCTTCTTAATTGATTGTATTCTGGTAATTCCACAAAGCAAACATATCAAATCAAGCCTAGATGTTTTGTGACAGTAAGATTTGGAAAGGAAGAAGGAAGCAGCAAATTATCAAGGCCTCCCTCTCTCCCAAAAAAAACCCCTTTCCTCCTCCAGTTGTCTGTAAATTGTGTCCCAAGCCTGTAAATATCACATCTTCCAAACAGCTCTGTTCAGTTTTCTAAGCTGAGACTTGTTATAACTAGATATAATGTGCTACTGCAGGCAGGCATTATGATTTTATCAGGCAAAAGAAGCATGTAGCAACTGAGAACAGACATCTGATCAGATGTGAGCACATTATAGTGGTTGCAGAAGTTATCACCTGTCACCTGGGGCTCTGCAAGTGTCTGCATTTATGCTCTGGGCCACTTCTGATTCTGACACAGACAGATAAGATGCATTAGCTGTCAAGCAGCATGTTTCCTGGTTTCCCCACCTCTAAAACGAGAACAATAAAAATAACCACTTCTCCCTAGAATTTGGAAAGCTCTGAATGAAAAAAAAACCTGTATGCTAAGTAGTCTTAGAGTGTTGTGTCTCAGCCTACTGAAATGCAGCAGCCTCTAGAGGAAACAGCTCTTCTTGCCACAGCAAGATTGTTATCAAGCATGGGAAAGAACAATCAAAAAAAAACCTGGAAGAAAAGATTGCTATAACAAAGAACTCTAGAGCTTTGTCATCTCCACCTGCAGTTTCAGGCCCAGTTTAAGCTCATGTTTCATTTAGAGGCAGACCCTGTATCCCCAACAATGTGGTCCTGCCTTCTGCCTTGGTCAAAACCAGCACTTTCCTTCTGGCCCTGTGGCCTGGGTCAGGGAACATCAACATCCTAAAAGCCTGACCAGCTGTCTGTGTGGCCATGGGAGACCTGCTGCCTGCCCAGGGGAGGGGAAGGGAACAGTCCCTGGGGTGGAAAATGGGGATAGAAACTCCCTGTCATCAACGGCTTCATTTCTGAAACCTCAGTCTGTGCAGACAGAAATAACACAGGTTTCAACAAACACACTGCTGGTGATGTCCCTGGAGCCAGAACCCAAAGAAAAGAGTTCCACAGAGATGCTGCTGCTTTACAGAAATCTCTTTTCATGCTCTCTGGAGACTCCTGGAATGTTTATCCCAAACTTATCGGGGTCACACTGCCTCAACTTTGATCCACAACAAACTGACCCAAAGCTTTTCTAGACTTGGGTGTTTCTGCCACTCTCTTGAAATGCTCTCTCAAAATTTCTGCTGCTGCTGCAACTCTTCCCTAAACTGTTTCCCCTGGGAAGCCTTTGGCAAACTCCCACAAGGAATAGGCTGGGAATTTTGTGCAAGGGAGGATGAGAAGAAAGCAAACCTTCCGTGTGAGCTGAAGTTAATGAGGATGAAAGGTTATTGAGGCCTTTGTAGAACAGAAAACGAGCTTGCCTCACCAACAGTCATAGTAGGGAGACAAAAGGCAAGTTGAATATGCTCAGGTGAGTTTAATTTAAAAATATTTTAATGTCAGTTATTTAAGGCAGGCCTCTAATATTTTTGTTTGCTTCGTCTCTTGTCTTAACCACTACCTTTTCTGGAATGTTTGGATACTTGCTATAACACCTTGTAGCTTTTACTGCAGGTTGTTGTTTATTTCCATACTTATATTTACACATGTCACAGAAGCACAAACTATTTTTGGCTCATTTCAACAATTGCAGATTATTTTTAAAAATAAAAGAAAGATTCAGGCTGAACGTCGTTCTGACAAATGTGTTTTGTTTCTTCATGTAAAAAACACCTGCAATTAAAAGGTGTGTGGATCTCAGGTGTTTCCACATGAATTGCTAAATGGCTACTAAAAAAGGCTGCTCTTTTGGAGTGTCTAGGTTTGCTTAAATAATTTGAATTCTTGCTACTCAGGCATTTTCTCTGTTGGAGAAAGATGACAGTGGGGTAAGTAAGAACTGGAATTTTGGTGAGTATTTGGTCATTTCCCCTTTAAATGATGAAACAAACAGTTCAGCACTTCAGGCACCATCCCAAGAACCTCAGCTTTTGTGAGTATTTCACAGCACACTGGAAAGTGTGTTGAGAAATAAAAGCCACCTCAGACATCAGAAAAACCACCAAGCCATAATACTTTTCTTTAAAAGATGGGATTGGATGTGTTAGCAATGACTGACTAAGCATATGATTCACATATATTCACATCTTTTCAAAAAGTCACATATATTTCTGTTGACTTCTATTTAACTACACAAAGCTCTTTACCCTCTTTCAAACTGCTCTGACAAGTTAAGTTGTGCACTCAGATTTTGGTCTGGACATGCAGCAAGCTGGAAGCATGACCATGGATGCATGGTCATGGATGCAGGACATGGGCTCCCCAAATATGCCAACTGATCCCTGATGGACTGACAGGGGCAGACAGGAAAATGAGTGGAGTGGCACTCCCACTAGGTTCTTGGTGCCAAACTAGAATTGCAGAGTAGGTGTAGCAGGAAGGTCAAATACAGAGATTAGTCAAGCACAGAGAAAATCTTGACTGCAGCCATGGACAGGGAGCTTGTGGTGTTCTGAGTATGAGAGTTGCAACATCTCAAATTAAACCAGGTTTGCTGTTTCTCTGTGCAGAGGCCAGTGCCAGCAATGTCTCACTTGGTACAGATTGCAGGAGCAGATCCCTCAGTTCATAATCACATCCTGCTATCAGGGCAGCCATCCTTTCCATGTTTGCAAATAACATTATCAAATGTGCAAACCAAAGAAGTTTCTGTTCTGTTGATTTTCACAGTCCTTTCTTCTGGCTTCTCCCCTCTCAGCCTGCCCTTCCCAGCAGGAAGCAGGTGTGACATCCGAGTGTCCAGAGGTCCAAATGATGTTTCCTTAGAGCTCATTTCTGAGCCTGGCTAAGGATGTGAAATTTGTTTGCTAGAAAAGAGTATTAACTTGCAGCTTATGTCCTAAGAAAGGAACCATGTTTCATTTTCGTAAGTACGTGCTCGAAGCACAAGTAAAATGAGAAAAAAAATAATAATCCTCATCCAATGGCAGACTGTACCTCTCTATTGCCATGGCAATACTGGAATGTTGTGCTAAACAGAGCTATGCAGTGATTAAACCTGTCATAAAGAAGAAGCTGGAAAGCCAGTGAGTCCTGTCTCAGCCTCTTCAAATCCTGAGCTAAAGTCTGTCAGGTAGCAAAATTACAGGGCTTGAGTGATGTACAAGAGAAGGAAAAGGAAAGACCACAGGTTTCAAATGAAGGAAAATCCATAAACAGCTCCAAAAGTTTGCAGTGTGTTTCTAGACGTTTGTAAATGCTTTACAGGCATTTGTAGCTGGTGAGAGACTTTGTGTGTCAGCTGACAATAGGCAGTTTTACCAAAGTGCTTATTGTAAGTGTAGCTTTATTAAAATTTTTATAAGGTTGCTTAAATGTATTTTATTCTCTGTAAAACCAGCATTAATATTTATAGTAGTACAACTGTTACTTCGTCCATAATAATAGTTACTTAAAAAAAATAGCTGGGGACTTAAAAATATTTATGCTTTCAGTTTATTGAAATTAAAACCCAGTCTTAACAAATAGATTACATGGTTCTCATGTATGAAATAGTGGGATACTTTCTAAAGGTTTGCAAATGCCACATTTCCCCTTTCTTGCTTTTATGCTGGAATAAATTCAGAAAGTTTCTAGTGAGTCATATCAACAGAAAGACCACTTGCATGAACCATAGCATGCCTGTATAATTATTGAAAGAATGTATTTTTTTCCCGTAATATTGAGTCACCAGCAAGCTCTGGGGCTACCTTTAGAACAGGCAGCTGCTTTTGTTAGGGCAGGATTGGCTGTGATGTCTTCTCCTCCAAAGTGGTGTAAGGCATCCTTAACAACTCATCAGGCAGCACCATCGATGGGGTCCAGCTCCACAGGACTGTGTGTTTTTACATGAAGTCTCTTCCAACAGTCCTCCAAGACCCCCAATACTTTGCACCTCAACTCAGCAATAAAACAAGGTGCCTCCACATCTTTCAAGAGGTACTTGGTCCATGACAGGGCTGGAGCTGCTTTTTAAAATACTGTGCGTTCATCTTGAGCAGCTTGCTGGAGTTTGTTGGTGGTGGAACGGATAAATCCATCATTAAAATCCAAAATTAGTCCATAAGGGAACATTTTTGAGGAGACAAAGCAAATACAAACCAGGTTTGCAGTGCTGATTCAGCTTTCCAGGTGCTCTGAAATCTTTTGTTTTCATTTTGGGTTCAAACCAACATTTCCTACCCACACCTTTACAATTTCATCCCGCTCTGGTTCACACGTATTCCTGGGCTCCTGTGCAGGTTGTGAGAAAAGGCTGCTTGTTAAATTACTCACTTCATCCAAACACTCTACAATTTTAGCCTGTAAAGTATGTATGTAAATTAATGAGGTATGCAACTCATTCAGGCACATTAAGAGAACTGATCATTATGCTATACAATTTGATCACTGAAGTATATTAAAAAGTAACAAGTAAAGTATGCAGCTTGATCATTAAAGTATGGAAAATTTACTGAACTAGTAAAGTATGAGCCTGGCATGACTTTTGTCTCACATGGCACCTCATAAATAAAACCCATAACCACAAAGGAAAACATTCACAAACCCAAAAGCCATGCAGGTTTAAGTTGTGGGATTTTTTTTTCCTAGAAAACAGCTGAATAAGGAGAGATGAAAGAAAAATCTTGTGGAAATCATTTCTAAATGTTTCATGTGTCACGTGGATCTTCTGATGGCTTTGACATATGTTGATGAGCTTTACATTATGATTAACACTCTAGAATAGATGTTACAGTGTCTGTATATGAGCAGGATGCCCACTGAAATACATCAATGCAGAGCTGTAAGGCTGTGCTGTACAAAAATAGAATTAAAGACATGCAAAACTTTTTAAGCAGCGTGATTGTAGCTCAATATTCCAGCAGGAAAGAGTTGTGGTTAATGACATTTAGCTTGGGTGTTGCCAGCTAACTGCAGAGGAGCTGAGAGAGGAGACAAACAGGGCACTGGGTTAGGGACTCCCTGAACCCCCGGTGGATTCTCTAGGAATATTTGTAAAAACCCAGACCCTGGAGCTATGAACACACACTTTTCTTGGCTGGCCTGCCAGTCTTGTGATTAGTGAGACATGAGTGGAGATACTCTGGTTCAGAAGAAGTGACCAGTGCTGTCAGAACTAATGAAAGCTGCAGTGGGGATTCAGGCTTCCCCTGGAGCAGAATGTCCTTCCCCACTGTGAGCTGTTCCAGAGGTGGAAGCAGAAGAAGTAAAAGTGTTAAAAGCACTAATTGAGGGCATGCTGGTCAGGCCTACAGCAGCAAGGTGTTCATCCAGGATCAGCACAGCTGCCTGGAGAGGAGACTGTGTGGGGAAAGGATGGATTATGATCAAGGCCAGACAATTCAGTGTTTAGCCTTGCTGGAGTTGAGGCTGCTGAATGATTTGCTGGAAGTGGAGTAAACCTTCCCCTGTCAAGTCCAGCAGTGAGGACAGAGAGGGCAGGTCCGGTTGAGATGACAGGCAGAAGTGACAGGGCAGAAACTGAGCTAACCAGGAATTTGTTGACACTTGTGTCTTTCAGCTGACAAAGGGAATTACTGGAATGAATGGAAACAGATTAAGCAACGTTTTTGTTTTTTTAAAAAAAGTCTTTTCATCTAAAATGATGGCAGTTGGAAATCAGATTAAATTCCAAGACTTTGCACAAAAATTTGCAGAGTATTTCAATATCAAATCAGGCATTTGGCTTAGCTTCATCCTGAACTCTCTGTTTCCACACTACATTCTCTATTTTTGTTCATGTTTAGCTTCCTGTTCTGAGTTTCTCTGCAGTCTGTCTCATGCTGCCAAGTGCCTTCTTCAGCAGCTGAGTGCCTTTTGTTTTCAGCCACTGCCATCTAATCAACCTGCCCACAAAACTGCAAAACTTCAGGTTTGTCTCTTCACCCATATTGCTCTTCCTGTTTTTTCCTTGGACTGGTAACTGTGAGAGGATTCCTTCTGCACAGTAAGTTTGCATCTCTTCTTGAAGTCTGGCACTGTGAGAACTGTGCCTCCAGGTCCAAAGACTGAAGTTCCTGCTATTCCTAAATCAGCAGAGAGGACAAAGCTGGACACAGCAGCTCCACAAATGGAGAGTGGCTGTGCTGTGACTGCCCGTGTGCCTGCAAGGGATGAAATGCACAGAGTGCAACTCTACACTGAATGTCTGGAGCTCAAAACCCCCATGCACCAGAGAAGTGACATCTTCAGTCTTTCCACAACCTTACTTCCTAAATTCAGGTTACTATCCCAGCCCTTCATTCAGATGTGGGGACCTGAAGTTGATTTTGCTGACTTGTTCTGCTGTGAAATTGCAGCAGGAATATGTAAAGAACCTCCCTGTGGCTTCCATTTCTTTACCCCCTTCTATATGCACTTAATATTTCATAGTTATTTAATACAATAGTTATTTTAATTGCATTTAGGAGAATGTGATGGCTTTTTTTCCAGGCAAGACAGAGACATGTGGGCCACCTTTGACTCATTGTGTCAAATAATTTTGTCAAACTGTCCTATATTTTATATATTCCAAACACAAGAATATCTTATCCTGCACATGTGATCTCAAAACATCAGCCTGTGTTCTGCAAAGATCTGGTCAAAAGGAAAATGGTCCATTACAGAGTGACCCTCAGTGGAGTTTTCATAATTTGCTTGTAGCTGGGTTTATTATTGCCAGCTCCTGTTGCACAGCAGCTACCAAATCCTCAACAGGTGTAAATCAGCACTCAGGTTAATGGAGCCAGACTGATCACTGCCAGATGAGGGTACAGCTCTAAGTGTAAACCAGGGATAAAACACAAGCTTCTCTACAGTGCTGAGACTCTCAGAGCTGGAACAGCCTGGCTGGGGAATTACTGCTTGTATGAACATGAGAAGAAAATACATTTCCACCCCAATCTATGCTCAGGCAACTAAGCCTACTGCTTCCACACATCTTTAGGGAAGAGCATTTATATAAAATAACTTGAAGATACGTGCTGTGAGGCTAAAGGAGGACCCATGGGCTAAGCTCAGAAGCCTCTAAATCTGTGTGAGCTGTCAAAAGGGTGATTTCTTCTGGCCAAGGTCATTCTCACATACAAAGAGGAAAATGCATTTTATTTCAGGGGAAGATACAAGGGCTTTCTTATGTAAGCTGTTTCCCAAGATCTTTGCTCTGAACTTTTCCAGGAAGGGCAGGTCAGGCTTGTGACAGGGCAATGCAATTCCGGGCAGGTCCAGAAAATTTCTAATTTATCTTGATGTACTGATTTACTAACTAATTAAGAATCCCTCTTAACAGAAAAATCTTCCAGGAACAGGAAGGAGCTGCAGGAATGGAGCTTCACTGAGCAGGTGTGGGTGGTGGAACCTTATTTTATTACTAATCAGCACAGTTATGCCATTTATAGAAAAGGACATGAGGCTGTGCAAGGAACTTTCTAAAGAATAAAAATACAGCCCCATTTTGAACAGCAAGTTAGCTACCTAAGGTGGCCCATGAGAAAATCCATGGCCCTGGATTCTGAAGTGATACACACACAGAGATTGCTGGGGTGAATTGGACACATGACAGTGAACAGCTGAAAATCACTAGCAGCAGAATAGCCCCTTTTCTATCCTGTGGAAATTCCACTATACATGTCCTGTAAACACTTCTGGGGCAAACCCTGCACAGCCCTGAAGCAGCTCATCCCTGCTGCTCCCTTTCATCCATGAGCTGAGAAACCCAAACTGTGTCCAAGGTTAGTTTCAAATGCAGAAATGCCACTTAAATATCTCAGTGCCCTGTCCAGGATCTGAGGCTTTGATCTCCAGCTCCATTATTCCAGCTAAAGGTGATTATTTTAGCTCATGAATGATGGAGTCAGGGATATACTCTGAATGTGCATGGTACAGGAATTTTCCATCCATGGTTTGCAAGAACAAGTGATTTTTTATTGGCTCTCCAACCATTTTAAGAACAAAGTACGCTGGGTCTACTGAAATAAACGAGATTAAATGAATTAGGAAAACTTGCACTTACAAAATATGTGTCTTTAAAAGATTACAGAAGTAACACTTTCCCCAAGACTTCATTAGAAGAATTAAAAGCAGCAGTACAATGCTTTTCAGTTGCAGCAATGTCAGGCAGGCTGAAGGTGCACTGCAATTTTCATTTCTATGGCACAGTCCAGTTTTGCATCTGCATGCATGATTTCACTTCTCCTGTTTCTTCTCCTCACAATCCAACCATAATGCCTGTCCCACACGCATGCCTTCTCTAAAATAACACTGAAATAGTGATTTTTTTTTTTTCAGTAATACTGGAAAGTGGTATTTGCATCTCAAGATAGAGGAGGTTTTTTTCTGATTAGGAAGCAGGTTTCTTGCAGTTCTGTAAGAAACATATTTTCTTTTCCATCCAGTTATAATGATCATGTGAGATGTGACAAGGAAACAGGAGCGCAGGACCAAAAGCCATCTGTTTCTTTTTTGGTGTTTCATATTGCATGGAGCAAGAAGGTGGCAAAGATTCTGTGCTTCAGCATGGGGGTATAAAATGCAGTCGTAATATTTAACATGCTGTAAAGAAAGAGCTTTGAACCAAAAAGACTTTCTTGCTGTTGTTGCTGTTTTTACCAGGACCTCTTACCACAGCTATAGTAAAACTGGCTGCTACTTGTGTTTGTGAAAACTTTTGCTTTCAAGATATTTTACATATTTAGTTTAGACAGCGCAGTGGGTGGAAAGTCAGCTTTCATTCCCAAAAATAAGCAGCTTCTTCTTCAAAATTCCGATAGTGTTTTTTCAAAATGGTTATTATTCTTATTCTTCAACATTGTGCCATTCCCGAGACTTATTTTATAAGTAGACTTTGGTTTAATTTTAAAAAAACTGAGGTTGCTAATTCTGGAGGTTGAATTCAAATGTTGAACAGATTTCATTGATATTTAACTTTATGAAATGCAGCCCTTTGCATGCAGTTAGATTTTTGGCTTTTTCAGGTGTGTCCATATCACAGCCTGGCAGTGCTTTACTCTGCATTTGTTACAACCAACTGCTTTTTTGTCTTATTTATTTTTTGCCTGCCATATGACCTTCTCCTGTATTTGCCCAAAGTGTGCATTTCAACCCTGCAGAGTGCATAATGGGAGTTCAGTCAGTAATAAGCTCCAGTGGCAGGTTTTAAAAGCCATACACCAGTGTTAGATTTGAAAAAACAGGGGATTGTGAGTATCTTGTGCTGGGATTAACACACTTTCCTCCACCCCTTCTCACACATTCTGCACCTTTGCAGCCTTCAGCTGCATCATTTGGCTGCACTAACCCCACTGTGGATGTCCAGATTAAAAAGTACCGCCCTAAATATACCTGAACTTAGAAAGGAAAAGGACATAATTGCCCTCTCTTTCATCTCAGGACTGAAGTGCCTTTTCAATCAAAGAGATTTCCACTGCTTGCTAAAGACTATTCAGATGAGAAGAATACGTTTGGGATTTTTTTGGGGGCTAGTTAGCACTCACTTCCCTTTTTTCTGCATTAACAGAATAACCCTCTTTGTAAGATCACTGAATTTTTTAGACCAATTTTTCTTTAGTTTAGGTCAGTCTTGGAATCCTGTGCTTTTGTTGGCCTGTCACCAGACTTATAGTCTATTTTTTTTTCCCCTTGACTACTTGCATAGCCCCTTTTCTCTTTTGTGGTGCAAGCCAGAATTGGTGGAAGCAGGTTTTACTGCCTGGGGGATCTCAGAGGCCGCCTTCTCCATGGGTATTTCCCTCTTCAACTGGCTAAATTCCACACCAACGATTTATAATTTATTCAGTGGATCCATTAGTGATTCTCTGTGTATGTTTCTTGTCTAGACTGAAGAAGGGCAAAAAGTCATTCTGCCTAAACCTGCTTGGGAGCTGTCAGAGAGAGCCATCCTCTCACAGATACCAGGAATGCTGACTGCTGGTTTTAACACAAGTTGCACAAGACTTCCCAGATATTTACTCTTCAAAAGATAATACAGTATCAAAAAGAGGAGTTCTGGGATGCATGTAACTGACATTTCCAGTGGCTGACTGAAGAACAAGTAAGAAAACTATATTATTTTGTCTTGTTAATTTAAGTGTACAACTGGGTAAATTGGCTGTGGCTAGAGACATGTGTTTGCATACTCCTGTGTGTAGGCAAGCAGTTTAAAAATTTGGATGAAATGAAAATGTTTTCAGACTATCATTCCATGAACATTTGTTGCTGCATTTGTGTGAGATTACTTTTTTCCTTATCTCTGAGTATGGTTATGGACTACAATAATTACAGGGTTTCTGAAGCAAAGTCACAGAGATGCTATTGCTAATAGTGAACATGTGAATTTAAAGCACAGTAGTTCTCTTTCTCTAGCTCTTTATCTGTGTATTTTCTATCTTAAAAGTTTCCTTTTTTCCGTTTAAATTAATCCATTTCCAGTTGACAGAGAAAAAAAAAAAAAAAAGCCTGGGATAAAAAGTATTTCCATGGGAGCTAATGCAAATTCCTTTTTCCCAATAGCTATTTTGTCCTGCCCTCCTTGGACAAAGAAAGGGGTGAGCATTTGACACTTCCTGGCCACCTATCAGTTACTTTTCCTGGTTAAAGATTCTGCCAGATTACCACTAATAGCTCACATAACCTTAAAATTAGCACGAGTTGCTGAAGTCAGGACAGCACAAACCATGTGATTAGCCCAGTGCTAATCTCAGGGGAACTTTGAGAGGCCAGTTTGTCCTAAGAGTCACTTCTCCTGAGCTTAAAATGAAAAAAAGATGTTTGTTTATTTTTGCCAGTGTTGGTTCAATGGCTTTTTTTTTTTGCTTCTCTCAAGACTAAGGTGAAACAGAGGGAACTTTGACTAAAAGATTTCAGATTTTATTGAAATCACTCTCACCTTCCTTCCCATGAATGCGTCAGGATTCCATTGGGGAGCAAACTGAAGGACAAGACACAGAGCCTTCAGACTTGTACACAAGACTACAAAACACTGCTCTGGTACTTTGCTCGTTGCAGACACACCCTCTGGGTTCTTGTCCCAAAATTTTGGACTATGAATGCAGACAGTAGAGGGGCCTGCTTTGTAATTACAGCAACGTGGCTGCACGGTCTGCCATGTTGTCAGGCACTGCCATGGAGGTGTAAAATTGCAGATGGAAGCACCAAAAAAAGCTGTTTTCCTTTTCCCCCTTGAAAATAATATAAACTCCCTCTACAACAGCCTGTGTGTGCTCTCATCCTAATAGCCACACTTCAGGTGAGCTACCAAGTGCAAGGGCTGAGCTGAACCTGAAACCTCAACATCAGGTGAAAGCAAAAGGGGCAGCATGGTCCTACTCTTTGCTCCTTCCTCTGAAACACCAGGCAGGAATGCCAGGGTGGGCTTAAGGCTGACCCTGGCTGAGGCAGGAGAACAAACACCTCCTTGAGCTGTGGAAAATCTCTTGGTTTCTTTCTCTGTTGCAAGCAGTGAGGCAGCTGAAGAGTCCTCCAGGCTAGATCTTGTCTACTTTACACTCGAGAAGAAGCGAAAGGACACAGGAGCTATTTTATACTTAAAAGAACCTCAGACAAGTGAAGAAAAAATCTTGATAGAAACTGTCATCCATAATAGTAACTAGAGGCAGGCCTGAGGAGCCTCATTTATATAAGCACCAGCCTCTGTGTAAGTGAGATCCAAGCCCTGTATTTCCAGAGATATTTTGATTTTGACAGGCCCCTCAAAGATATGCCTACTACATAGATCTATATGAAGATGCCCCAGGAGAGCCTTCCAATCTGGGTAGAGGTTTTGCCACTGCTAATCCAAACCCCTGCCATTCTGACTGTTGTCATTGCTCAGAGTTGTTACAGAAGCTTTACTGACAGTCGTAGTCTGGGTGACTTCACAGAAAATAGCTTCTTTCAGCCTTTCCTGGATGATGGCCACTTACTGTTTGCCATTAGCAAGGCTCAGCTGGAGTCTGTCTCAAGTAGTAGATGAAGAATTTCTTGCTGGAGTTTGGCTTCTTGGTCTTCTGAATTTGTTACTGCGACCTTTTTAATGAAAGGCTAAGGATGCTAAACATGCTGCAAAGTGAGGTGTTGATTAATGTCTCGCCTAATGACATCCCCCTTTTCACCACGGGCACTTTCCTTCTCTCTCCTTGAACTCCCCTGACTTGCTTGAACTGTCTGCAATCCCTCAAATGACTAAACTTCACTGAGTGTTGAAACAGTTTCCAACTGTAGCTAACCCAGTCCATCGGGGTATTGTTCTGTTTAATTGAAGTTTGTAATACACTTGGAGATCCTGTGTGAAGTGTGAAGTGCAATGACAAGCACAAAATAGAATTGTTTATAATTCATAATGTGGTAGCAGCCAGGCCAGTGGGGGAAAGTTGAAAGGAAATTCAAAATGTATCCTTTGCCCTTTGAAGTCTGACTGCAGCTTGGCACATGCATCAAAGAGGTGACTACTTTCCTTTAGGGTTTAAGTCTCTGCCGAAAAAGATCAAATCAAAAGCAATCTGAGGTTCCCAATTAGATCTATATTAAAAATCAATAATGAAGACCCTAAAAAAGCAATACTGATAACTCTTGAAACAGTCATGAACTGAGTGGTGCAGCTCATTTAAGGGCAGGCTGTGATAATCTTTGCTTTGATTAGTAGCTTATATCATGAGTCCCATTTTACTCTGTACTTGTGGAATAAAGCACTGCTCAGTGGGAAATCAGCTCAGCCTCAGCCTTATAATTCCACACACAGCTCAGAAGGTGCCAGGACAGCAGGAGTAAGAGTGCCCAGCTCTTCTGTAGGGGTAGGATTGTTTGGCACACCCTATACATGATCCTAAAAGCTGTGAAGATTTTCTATGTTCCTTTTTTCTTCCCCCCCCCCCCCCCCCCCCCCCCCTCCAGGTGAAATAATTTGTTAGAACAAAAACAATAACTGAGGAACTTTATTGGCCTTCTGAGATGGTGGCATCACTCAGGTGCACCCCATAGCATGAGAAATTCCTCTTAATGGTACTTAGCCAGGATGCAAGTGCAGCATGCATTTGATTTACATCTCATATTGTAACGTTATTCTTCTATACTGCAGCTCAATCACTACGTCTAATCATGAGGTTTAGTAGTTTAAACAGCACACTAAGGGCCCAATTCAATTAAAAATGTCCCGTATTTTCCTTTTTTTCCTTGTTCTCCCAGTTTTGTGCAAGCCTTGCCAGATAAACTGTAATTTATTTTTTTTTAATAAGACAGACACTAGGTTGCTTTTCTGTTCCAAAGGATCCTCTCCCTTTCTTTTTGATGTTTTTTCACATCCTTTGGACACAAACAAAATTTGTGCATTCAAGCATAATCAGGTTTCTGAGAACAAAAAATCAACCCCAAATTAAAAAGACTTAATAGCTACAAAAGCAGCCTTAAAAAAAAAAAAAATACAGGCAGCTTATCTGTGGTCATCTAAAAGAGCTAGACAGGACTGGCAGATGAGGTTTTCCAGTAGGTGATTTTGGTGGCCTGTCCTAAAATATTCTGCTGGATTTTCCCACTTTCTGGTGGATGCCAATTTCCAGCTGTTAGTGCCTGAGAGTCTACGTGATAGACTTGCCATGAAGACCAGTGATCTGGGAGAGGTAAGAGGATTAGGAATGTAGTAGTTCTGTTTCATTTTGGCATCAGTACTTACAGATCCTATCAAAAATGCACTTTGGTCCTCTCCACTGCCATGCTGGCCTCAGCCCAGTGATAGGACTCATGGAAAAGTAGGAAAATCATTCCAGGAAGAAAAATTAAACATCCCCCTTGAAGAGTTGCACCCATGTTCTTCAGCACAACCAAACCTGCAACAGAAAAATTAAATATTTAGAATTTTTCATTGCCCGGAACATGCTTGAGTTTTCTGACTACTTCTACATGGAAATGTTTAGCTGCTGAGAAAGAAATAACAGATTGAGCAAATTAAAGATGCAAACAAATTGTCAAGGCTGGTAAATCTAAACATTGGCCCATTGTGAGCTCAGTTATTGCATTAACTATAGGTTCTTTCTTAGAGAAGCCCAGACAATTAGCTGCATGAGTCCTTTGTGATTTGATCCAACTTTCAGAGAAAGAAATAGAAAACTTCTCATTACTATTTGTAAACGCTAGACTGGGCAATGTGAGACAATAGGAAGAGAAGTGTCCCAAAAACTTGGGGCTGTTGGGAAGATCCCAGCCAGCCTGAACCTTGATGGTGATGAATGTACCTGCAGCATCTGTTGTTTAATAACAAAGAGCCTGGAGAAATTATGACAATTTACAGATTAAGCCAAAAATAATTAAAAAATGGTCATGGCCCATTAAATGAATACTGTCATTTTGAATACACTAAGAGTATACAATACCCTTTTTCTACCTAGAGTTTTGCAGACCAAATGCAAGTCAGACTTAGAAGTGGCTCCAGTGGCTGTAAGGTCCCAATGAACTTGTTCAATGTGACTTTGGAATGAGCTTAAAATGGTTCACATACTCTGAGCTGGACACACAGGAGAATAAGTTTCTGCTGTACTAACAGGACATTTCATTACCTGTTTCTATAGTCACTTTATGCAAGGAGTTGCCTTCCTCTTTTTTAATCCCATGATACTAGTGGCTTGATATTTATTTGCTGAATCCTTCAATTGAAGCATTTAGCTGCTCTGTGTATCAAAGTTGCATGGTAAATTTGCCACATTTGCAAAAATTTGGGAATACACAAGGGCTAATGGTTTGAGAGGTTTTGTTGAAATAAAAAGCAAGCTAGAAACAAAAAGTACAGGAGGTGTATGTTAGGATGGGCCTGACTTCCAGCAAGTTTTGACTCTGCTGCACTGTGAGGAAAGCCCAGAGGAGGTTCTCACTTGCACTGCTGGTGGTGGACACTGAAAACCAACAGCCAGGACTGGTCAGGTCACCTTGTGCCCTTCCAGCTCCCCCTGCCCCATATTTCTGCTCCCCAAGCTGTGATGAAGAGACAGAGGAGCCCCAGCACAAGAGCCACACACAAGCTGTTCCCCTCTGCCCACAGAGCTGCTCCAGGGCAGAGGAGAGCAGGAGAGACACAGAAATCTGGCTCCTGTGGCCCAGAAAGGAAGGCATCAGTAATAGTTATGTAGTAGGAACAGTGCCAAATTCCAAATCTGCTCATTCAGTGAGCATGCTACATTTTTAGGCTGTTTCTGACTGTGCCTAATTAGTTTAGATACGGTTAGTAGCAGTGTTTTATAGAGAAATTGCATTACCAAACTGTTTTTAGATGTAGAATGAACATATTGCTGTGAAGGTATGAAGAAAGCATCATTAGGAATTATCAAGTATTCACTACCAGTAGGGAGAGTAAGGTAAAGCCATTAAGTTTTGCCTCAAAGTACCTCATTATCTTACATAAGGTTTCCTTTATACACAAACTTGATGCTGTGAAATTCCATCCCAATATTCTGAAGAGGATAAAGCAATAATATTTAAGTCCCTATGCAGCTGTTTCCATTTTTTTTTTTATTTATTCTATTCACAAAAAAATAATGAAGGTCTCAATCCATGTCTGAGCACCTTTATATAAGGTAATATTCTGAGTTAAATTTCCTCATAGATTTCTCAGTTCTTTCCACCTAAGTATACAGACAGACATCAAGAGGAATCATAAAAAGCCCAAATAAACCCCTCTGCTTTTGGTGGCAGGCACAATTCCTTCTCTTTCTCAAAAGCCTGAGAGAATAAACAGCCTAAGGCTTCATGGAAGCATCCAGACTCTGAGCAATGAAAATAACCCAAGTTGCAGCCACCATAAATTGCTTTCTCCCTCCATTCAGTCCGCAGGGGTACTCAGTACTTTGGGCTGGAAACTGCATTATTTGTGTACCTGCTCATTCCTTTGCCTGACAACTCCACTGACATGTGCAGCTGGCACCCAATTACAACAATAAATACCAGGAGAATGTGGGGAGAAGCTGAGATGGAGATGTGTTTTTTTAAGAAAGAAATGGGTGGTAGATCAGATCCAGAACCTGCCAGAGACCTGGAGCTTGCTGCCTTTGGGAAAAGTCCCTTACTCATCACTCCAGTCTTAAGGTTTTGGAATTAATTTTGCAGTTCAGGGTACAGCAATGTAACAAGCTGAGCCAGGTTAAAAGAATAGGTCACAACATGTCCCAGGGAAAAATAACCCCATGGTCCAACAGTGGAATCATAGAAATGTTCAAAAAGTGCTAACACAGGAAGAGGTGTAGGAAGGGGTGGGTTTTTTTTCTTAAATACCTTACCACTCCCACTGTTGGCTTATGCATCCAGTCATTTTTGAGAAAAAATTCACTCTGAAAAATGAACACTGATGAGAATTAAAAATGACTGAAAAGAGGGTTGAAACAAGGCGAGCGTGACACATGCGAAAACACTGAGCAGAAGTAACACTGACTTCAGAATCAGTTTAAAATAATAAAAAGTTAGGGCTTTGACAGTGATTAAGTAAATATACCATCTGCACTTCCCAAGAATATCAAAATGTTATAGGTTAAAATAATCTTGTGTAAACAGAAGCTTGCAATAATTTGTAAACAAGTATTCAGCAGCCAGTCACAGACTGAGGCATTATTACAATCCAGCATCTTTTCATTCTGCATTACAGTTCTGCCCAGTTGTGTTCATGATGCTGCAAGGAAATGCCAGTCATTTTCATCCACCTTCGTTGGCCAAGTCCTGGACCACAAGTTAATTCAGTCCCAAATGCTGCACTGCTTGACACCAGTGAAGAAAACTTTTAAATTCTATTATAAACTCGTGTGAACTGTTAAATATTGCAGATCTCAGACACGTCAGTTGCATTTATTAAATAATAGCCAGAAAATTATAGCTGCCTAATCTAAACTTTCTGATTGAAAATGTTCATGATTTTCTACTAAGCAAAGGTTCTGTCTCCTCTGCAAGTATTCAGGTACCTTACATCTCCTCAAACAGCAAACACACACCTACATATTCTGAATATCAGTGATTCTTCATCTAGATCCATAAGATATTTGACTTTTGCTTAACTTTACTAATTCCACAATTTTAATAAACTAAGAATAATAACCACTACCTGTTTAGGAATAATTCTGAATATTTTCTATTCAATTGCAAGGGAAAAAAAAATAGAGTGGGGCCCTGAACCCATTTAATTCTGTGAGTGTCAGGACACCTCCAGGATGTGACAATTATTATTTGTGGTTGAAGCAATGGCAACAGCTTTCAAGTCAAGCTCTCTAATGTGACATAAGCTAGGCAAATTAAAAAAAAAAATAAAATCATAAAGTCAACACTAAATCTTCACAGATCTAGATCAAGAAGCAATCCCTGATTCCAAAATCCTACAGACAGGTATGAACCTGCTTTTTAACAAGATATCAAATGATTTGTGGCTGTACAGATTCCTTTATCTCCTAGGTAATTTAATTTACTGAAACAGGGAAATTAGCTTTCTACTAGCTTCTTGTACTAACACTGCTATTTATGGCTGTTCTATCTGCAAGAGGTAATCACTGATTTCTGATGCTGAGTTTGAACAGGGAGAGGGACAGACTAATCTGAGTTTACCAGGAGACTAAATACAACCAGCACAGGTACACAAGGACACATTGGAACACTGGCCAGTTGCCTCCTTTAGATTCCTCAGTGTATCTAAACCCAGAAGTAGCCCTCAGAAATTAATGCAATATATCCTTTCATACGAGGGCACTGAGAATATTTAAAAATGCTGAAGTGGTGAAGGATGTCCCAGGTGAAATACCTGAAAGATGTCAGGCACATTCACCTGTGTTTTAGCATCAGGTGAACCAGACAAACCCTGCTCAAGGTGGGTTCTCACTTAGGCAAGCTGAGCATTTTTCTCATGGAAATTAAATGCTAAAATTAAAACTAAAATTAAAATTAAAATTAAAATTAAAATTAAAATTAAAATTAAAANATGCTAAAATTAAAATTAAAATTAAAATTAAAATTAAAATTAAAATTAAAATTAAAATTAAAATTAAAATTAAAATTGCATCATGGGCACTGTGATATATATCTGGGGCTTTGCACAGTTTGGGTGATTGGATTATTTCTTCTCTTTCTCCAAATGTAGATCACCCAAGGAGGATAGAGAGGAAGATAGTTCACCTTTTCATCACCTCATATCCAGATGATAATGAAAGCCTCTAAACATTTAGTTTTTGTAAATTAGCTTCTCTGCATGGGGATGCTGCCCACTTCCAGTGGAAAGTGGACAAAACCCCTCCATATCCTGGTGTTCTTATGTCCATTCAGGGTGGCAGTATATCAGATGGCAAGATTAAGAGATAATAAAGGAAAGTTTGATTTTCTAATAGTCTGGGAAAATGAAGAGTGAACCTGGGTCATCAAATTATTTTTAAAAGAAATTTTAGTGAGGTAAACTAATGGTTTTACTTCTTTCTCACACAAAGCACTTGAATAAGTTTTTAAGTTTTCTCTGTGTTTTGTAGGTTCTCCATGAGTAAAGCACTGACATAACAGAAGGGAAGTTACTCACTATTTTAAAATACTATGATAGAACTTTGTCTTCAAAAATATCCTGTAATTATTTTCTCTGGGCATTTGTAGAGTAGGATTTGGCCAAATGCAGGAAACTGTAGATAAAGACAGTGACTGATTTATAATTTCAAACTAATAAATTAATTGAGTACAGGTTTTTTGTATCTATTCATTCGAAAACTCAAAATAGTTTTAAATTCTGACAGTGGTCCTGTGTTGTGGATTAAATCTACACAGGGAGGGAATTAATTTTGCATAATCCATTTATCAAAAAAGAAAAAGACAACAATTAACATTGTCAAAACAATGCTTCCTAAGACGTTTCCAAAAGCAATTCATTTAAGGAAATTATTTTTAAATTTTTTGCATTTTACTACTGACACACTCTTCACTAAAAAGGCTTACAAGACATCCTATTGAATTTTCTCATTTGCCAGTTTCCAATTGTATTACTTCTAACACATTTGCCTTCATTATTCAAAAATAGAATCCTATTTCTCAGTGCATCCTCTTCCCCTGCTTGCAGTGCCATATGTGTATCCTTGAGGACATGTTTATATGGACCAGGCACTGAAACCTGAACAGATGCCAGTTGTGTGTGGAGACCACACCTTTCTCTGTGTTACAAATGAGTGGTCTGGCTGCTTTAAGAAACCATCAAAGATATTGGCAAAAAAAAGCAGAATTTAATATGAATTAAATGTGGAAGCTGGGAATGCAAGAGAGCGTCAGGGTACAAAGGGTATGGATGCAAAGATCAGGGTACAAAAGGGTTTAGCAGCATTTAATCACTGTAACATTTGCCAAGAAGTTCAGTAGGGCTCACAATAATGACAACAGTGCCTCAGCTATGGATTTGAGGCAGTAACATTTATACCATAATCAGTTCACACACACAGGTAAAACCTACGTGTGCAAAGGCACTTATCCAAAATTCCCCTTGGGACTGGCGAAATACTCACATGAAATCCCCTGGAGTTTCCCAAAGGGAAGGGCTGGATCACAAGGTCCACCCTGTGGAGGTGTGGGGTAGGGGGATATTCTTGCTCTCAGTAACAGTCCTTTGGGAATCACAGACTTGAGGGTCCCACTCAGAGGGAGGTGCTGGCACAGCCCCTGCACTCCAGGAGAGCTCAAAGGGCCTCACTCAGGACTGAAGGCTGTTTTTAGGGTCTCCAGAGGATGACTTTGGTCACCACTAAGTTTCCATCCTGGCTATAAACCAAGCTGGTAACTACTGCATTTCTCTTGCCCAAAGTGCAGTACCAATGGTAGTGTTTCATTCAGGCTGTAATTCCCAGTGGGACTGTTTCACTCCAGACACGATTCAGGTTAAAAAAAAAAAAAAAAAAAAAGGATCATTGCTTATCCTTTGTTTCCCACTTTGGCTGGGCAGCTGATTGTCTCCCCTCTGCCAGGCAGGAGCTCCTGGTACAATCAGTGAATGCCTCATTGGTTTCCTCAAGGCATCATTCACCAGTTTGGTCAAGGCTTCTCAGATCCTAGAGCAGGTCTGGTGCTGTTGTACACTACAACAACATAAAGACTCTGACTTCAGAAGGTTGAAAATTACTTTTTTATTTTTGGGATGTGTTTCCCTTTTTATACTATTTTACACACACCATTTTGATTGGTGGCAAGAAGACAAACTTCTTTTAATCACATTGGTCAGACTAGAGGGATATTAAGAAGAAGTCCCTCCTAGGGAAAAAATGCAAACCAAGTTTACAGTTACCAAAACATGTTTCTCTTTTACAGAAAATTCCCTGGGAAAGGAATTACAGAAACTAAAACATGTCAGGCACAAACCAGGGCTGCACAGCTCCAAGAATGAGAAAGGGAGGGGAACAGACTAGAGATGTACCCACCACAGTTTATTGAATATATAAATACATATATATATATTTACACAATAAACAATAAACTGCAGGTTAAAATCTCTGGTTAGATTACCAGTTCTAGAAAAAAAAATCCTATTTGAATACCTCGTGAGGTACCTAGATCTTGGCAAGGAAAAGAAAAGAAAAGAAAATTGTTTGACCATTGAACTCTTGTAATAATTAACAGTTAACGTGATCATCAGAGCCTGTTTCCTGGGATTATATCAACAATTAAACACCCACTCTGAAGAATTGCTGGATAAATATTTCTCTGTCTGGCTCCTAAATCAGTTTTCATCAGAACACCAAAGGGCCCTTGTCAGCTGTGCTGATTTGGTATCTTGCTTTCTCCCAGATAAAGCAAAGAGAAGTTAACAGATAATATTGAGGGTGAAAAAATGGAGCAAGTTGTGGGTGCACAAACACACACAAAAATATCTGTTCATCTCTCAAGTAAAGTCTTTGGAATGGGGAAGGGCACAGGAATGGAATCTTGTTTTTCTTATTATTTCTACTGAATTGACTGAAAATTCAGTCCAGTGAATGTATGAACCATAGCATGAATCTGAAAGATTCTCAGTGCAGAACATTTTAACATTTGAGGGGTTTTTTTTCTGCGAAAATACTTCTTTGCATTTGAAACTTTTCAGGAAATACTGCAAAGATTTTAAGTGAAAAGCTTTGGGGAGGCCTAAGGTTGGATTTTTTTATATTCTTTCTCTTTTAGCTTCTAAGATTTGTGTGATTAGTACTCTACTACAAAATAAATACATTTGGAATTGGATGTATTTGGAAAATGAGCATTAAAAAAATGCTTGCTAGACTTTTTTCCCCAAAGTGATGCCTATCTGTATGTCCCTGAAATTTCTGCTTAGATAGTTGATTACCAGAGCAAACTGAAACTGCTGTTATTTAGGGACGTTCTCCCACACTAGATCATTACAAAGATTCCGAGTTCCATTAATAAAAACCAGTTTCTGTTGTTACTCCATGCAGTTTATATAGTGAATTTATCATTCATATTAATTAAAAAATGAATTGCTACTTTGATACCTAAGATTAACACAAACACTGCATGAATTATTCTTACAACAGTGCATATAACCCAAGGAGAAAAAAATTAACTACTCAAGATTATTGGGTATTATTGCTTGGGAGGGTCTTTTCTTTGTTTGCTTTTTTGTTTTCCCCAAATCTCCTGTACTTCCCGTTTGATAACTGGGTTTAATTTAATTTAATATTTAGTATTTATGCAATTTAATATTATAAACAATAATATAACGTTGTAAACAATAATTTAATATTATAAAATATTTTATTTAATAGTTAATATTTATTATTTAATTTAACATTATAAATAATAATATAATAGAATAAATAATAATTTAGTATTATAAAATGTTTTGTTTAATATTTAATATTTAATATTTATTTATTTAATATCAAATACAGTAAGATTTCCATCCCTGCACTGCTCTCTGGCATGGAGTGCAGCTACTCAGAGGGATGCAGGAGTTTTGTCCCTTTCTCTGCAATTTCCAAGCTCCCACCACCTTCAGGACAGGCAATGCAGTGAGGGGATGGATGTCTCTGAGCTTCCACACACACTCTGCCAGAGGATTTTTCATTAGTTCGACTGGCAGGGGTATCAAATCCAACAACTCCAAAGGGATTAAAGAACAATCTTTTCTCTGTAAAAACAAATCAAGTCACGCTGGGTTTTCTTACTGAGTTCTTAAAGGCAGGGATGTCACTTCCCAACTGTTTATACAGCCTTGAAAAAAATAAACCCCAACAAAAAAAACCCACGAACTGAATTTCTATTGCCAGCATTTTGAGATAACCAAGGCAATTTTTCATATTAAAATTGCAAACTGCTGGACGGATGAGCTCTGTAATAGAAGAGGAGTTGGGGATTTTTTTGGCAGCCAGTTTTCCAAGGGTCAGCCATGCAGCCAGGAGGGGCTGGAGAGAACCCCTGTACTTCCACCCTGAGATTCATATGAGCCATCTTCTACATGGACAATTAGCATGGGGTCTGCAAGGCTAAAAACAGAGTGTGCTTCAGGAAAAAAAATCAAACTTCCTCCAAATGCAGTCATTTGTTTGATTAAGACATTGCTATGTGGAGTGCCTGTATCTCTGTGCAATTACTGTTTTTATCAGAATGATGTTCAGCAGGTCATGAGCAGTAAGGGATGCTCCAAACATGGGGAAATGAAAATCAGATTTATAAAAAAAAGATCCATTTTCTACGAACTAATTTTCTTCTGGTTTTGAATTTTTCTAAGCTAAAGGCTGTCATGCAGTGGAAAGAGCATTATTATGCTGTGAAAAGAGTCATAAAGAGAATTTTGTATTATATCAATACTTAAAATATGCAAATATGATATCTTCACAACGCCCCAAAATTATGCTTGGCATGAATTCTTAGCAACAATACAAATATCATCATCTTCAAATAAGCAGGTATAACATGCTGCTCAAATAGCTGTAAAAACAACCTCATTGCAGCTCTGGGAGCATCCAGATTTCATCTTTGATGTAGGTAGATTTTAAGAAGGGAAGGGAAGAAAGTTGTCTTAAGCATCAGGGTGTATTGAGATGAGCCTTAATGGGATGAGCAGCTACATATTTAACGTGGAAAGGAGACCTGCTGGCATGCATTTACAGGGCTGTTGTCAGGATAAAAATGGAGTTGTAGTGCTGTGCAGGCAGAGCTATGGGGGCTGAGTGCTGGGGCACGGCCTCCTCCTCCCCTCCCAAGCCCCCATTGAAACAAGGTGGCCTCCAGGTTAGCTGGAGTCTGTCCTTGGTCACTACACAGAAATTGGCTGTGATTTAAAAAGAAAGGACAGCAGGAAAATAGCAAAATGAGCTCTTACACAGATGTTTCATTGTGGGGTAGATACCCTTTTTCACCTCCTTTCAGTGTAAGTAATTTCACAGGACTTGATCCTGACCTCCTTAAATCAACAACCACTCCTCTGGCTTTGGTAGATTTATGTCAGCATTTGAGATCAGGATCAGATCTCAGCAATCCATTTTCTTTTATTTTTTTTTCCTGCAGGTATAAAAAAAAAGTAAAATAAAAAACAGCAGCTCTTTCTGCTCACTCCAGAGCAAGAGAAGCAGGAGGGTTTTGCCTAAGGAACAATGCATCTTTCTCTGTACACTGTACAGAATTCCCATCTTGTGCATTAGAATAGATGTTGAAACAGTTCTAATTAACATTTTTAATTTGCATTTTAATTGCCTGCCGGGGTGTGAAATGACATGCCTAGGTAAAGGAGCATTTTCTTTAGTTGCAGGGGTTTGCACAGACCTAGTGAGGCTGAAGCACTCTGGCCACTGGTCATTTTGCAGCATTTCCCACAGCCAAGGCAGGGCCTGATGCAAATCACAATCACTTGAGTTGAAAAGATTCACGTGGATGTTTGTTTGCTTGTTCATTGTTAATGCATGGGACTCCCATAATTATTTTCTGTCTGAAGATACACATCAGACCTTGATTTTAAAATTGCCAGTTGCAAATATTCAGTGCAATCATTCAAAGGTTGTTTTGGTGGCTAATTACTCTCTTTGTAAAGAAAGCACCAATATCCATACATATGAACACATGCATTTTTAAGTTGGTGTCCTTGCTTCAGACATGAATTTGCCTCTGTGTGGCTTCCAGCTGGTGCACCCTGCAGTTACACAAAGGTCACAGCAAAATCAACTTAAACCTCTTCTGTTTTCAGCAAGACAGAGTGAACTTCCCAGATTTTCGCCTCTTAGGACAAATTTTCTGGCCCTTTCCCCATTTCCACAGGCTCTTCTGGAGTCACTTTCAGCTCCTCAAATTCATGCTGAAGTCAGGGATGTCTGAACTGGGCATTTTCAAATCTCAGCCACAGGGATGCCAAAGGCAGAGGGTGTGCAGCCTCCCTCTGCCAGCTCTGCCCAGTCAGCTGCTGCATTTGCTCTTCTAGGCACACTTTGTGCCAGCCAGACACATCTCCAAGGACTCTTTTTTTTAGAGCTCTTCTCTCCAACGCAAGTCACTCCACTTCCCTGTGATGAGGGATTCAGGTTTATACATGACAATGCTGAAATGATTCTCTGTACCTCATTTTCTGAAAAACTCTGCATCAGAGTGTCTCTGTGAGACATCCCATTCAGTATTTCCTGCAGTCCAACACTTGGTTCATCTTCAAAGTTTCAGTGACACTTTTTGGGGTGGGGGATGCAGGTTTCCTGACCAAGATGTAGCATGTAATTTATGTCAGGGCAGGAACAAGTACCTGGATGACCCTGCAAAACACAAAGCCGCTTCAAGATGATTTCTTATTTAATTACATCATTTGGTGGGTTTTAATCCATTTATTGTGGGCCATGTTGAAATTATATCATTCCTCTTTCCTCCTCAACATACCAGACAGAGGTGCCAAGTCATGTGCTTTACAGAAGTCTATTACCAAGTCCATTACCTTAAGACTAATTCATTTGTCATCCAAACTTGTAATCTCATAAAAAGATATCAAATTAGCTTGAGAAGATCCATTTACCTTAAACCCACCTTGATTAGCATTTAATTTTATTAGTCTCTTTTAATTCTTTATTGCTAAAGCCTCGCACAATCAATCCCATCACTGCTTTTTTTTTTCCCAGGGATCAAAGTCTGGGTAATGCTCTCCAGCTTTGCCCATTCTCTCTCCTTTTTAAAGATATTGGCACAATTTCAGCCCTCTCTGGACTGCTGAGACTTCTCTCATGTCCTAGTGTGTCCAAACATTCATTCATTATTAGCAGTTTAAAAAAACACCTTCTCAGATACAATTCTGAATTGAGAAATTTGGTAATTGACATTTAACATGCTCTTTCAGGACTGCTTAGAAGTAACTGTGTGCAATGTGCCACCACCACCACAGGCCATTTTGTCTGAATGGCAAAAATACCTTAAAATTCCACCATTTTAATAATACCTCCTATTTCCATTTCCTTTGCATTCTTATTATTACTGGTTTAAGCCATTGATAGCCACTTCATGTGTTTTAGTTGTTCCTTTTTACATTTTTTTTTTTCTGAGTCTGCTTCTATTTGCCTTCCCAACCAGGGTGGGAAATTTTTTTGAAACTAATTTGAGTCTTTATTCTGGGACTGTTCTTTGGCAAACTCGATCAAACAGTTTTCAAATACCATCTCTATTTTCCTGCTTAAATGTTTTTCCTCCTCACTGGCATGTTAAGATTTGGCTTTGTGAAACTTCCCTTTTGAAAGACAAAGAGTTTATCTGACGGGGTTTATTTTATGTTCACGCAGTGGATGTGACCAAAGTTGTGCTGCTGATACCTCAAGCTGCTTCAGCACCCTGATTCTGTGAATAAATTCTCCTTGTCGGCCAAGATGAGACATGATGTAGATGTCCCTGCTGGAAGTAGCCTTCCTGTCACAAAATTGCCATCTGGGGACTTCAGAAATTCTGGCGGACTGAAATTTCCACTTTTTTGCCATTCAGAACAAGGCACCTCACAATGACAAGTGTGGGGTATGCTGCAAACAATATTGATACATGGTTAAGTAGTAGCCTTCCTCTATAGTAATAAAAGATAAAATTTACTTTTATGACAAGGTTACCCACCTAGATGATGAAGGGAAGGTGGTTGGTGTAACCTTTTTGGACCTCAGCAAAGCTTTCAGTACTGCCACAGTTTCAGACACACAAAGGACAAGGCAGGCACAGCAGCTCAAGGGAAAGCTTCTCTATTTTAATTATCTGACTCCATTCTTATATACATTTGTACAACAGGCAAGAGGTTGGCTACACAGATCACCACCTCTTTGACCTGGATGGTGAACATCACCATCAATCATATTTCTCCTCCCAGAGGAGAAATATGTAAACACAATAGATAAATTCTAAAAATATACATTGTTTTCTTGAAGCTGCGTGAAGAGTCTGCACTGCAAGATTTCAAACACTCGAAATCAAGAAAATTGAGGGTGGCACAGTGCTGCCTCTTCCAGGATCCTCCTGGACAAACTGTCCAGCCACAGCTGGATAAACACATCCTGTGGTGGGTGAGCAACTGGCTCAGGGGTCGGGCACAAAGGGTGACAGTGACTGGGGTGACACCAGACTGGCATCAGTGACTGGTGGGGTCCCACAGGGCTCCATCCTCTGCCCTGTGCTGTTCAACACCCTCATTAATGATCTGAAGGAACATTCTGTAATTTTGTTAAAATGGGAGGAGCTGTTGACTCCCTGGAGGACAGAGAGGCCCTGCAGAGAGCCCTGGACAGATGACAGGGCTGGGCAGTCCCAGTCTGTGGGGTTCCATAGGGGAAGGGGCTGGATTCTGCCCCTGGCATGGGGCTGGACAGACAGACTGGGGAATGAGAGGCTGCAGAGCAGCTGCAGGAAGGGACCTGGGGGTTCTTGGCTGTGTCCAGCTGGACGTGAGCCAGCAGTGACCTGGAGCCAGGAGGGACATCCCTGTCCTGAGGGCACCAGGCCCAGCATGGCCGGCCAGGCCAGGGAGGGATTGTCCTGCTCTGCTCTGGGCTGGGGCAGCCTCACCTCCAGTCCTGGGGACAGTTTTGGGTGTCACAGCATAGAAAACATAAAAAACACATTAAGCTATTGGAGAGTGTCCAAAGGAGGGCAGGAGGATGGGGAAGGGTCTGGAGGGCAGCCTTACGAGGGGTGGCTGAGGGCACTTGGTCTGTTCAGCTGGAGAAGAGAAGACTGAGGGGAGACTCACAGCAGTCTGCAGCTTTCTCAAGAGGGAAGCAGGAGATCAAGAACTGATCTCTTCTCACTGGTGACCAGGGACAGGACCTGAGGGAATGACATGAAGCTGTGTTGGGGAGGTTTAGGCTGGATATTAAAAAAGGTTCTTCCCCAGAGGGTGGCTGGGCACTAGAACAGGCTCTCCAGGGCAGTGGTCACAGTAGCAAAACTGCCAGAGTTGAAGAAGCACTTGGACAGCACTCTCACACATAGTGGGATTCTTGGGGTTGTCTTTGTCCTATGCAGGGCCAGGAGTTGGCCTTTGATGATCCTTGCAAGTCCCTTCCAACCCAGGGTATTCTATCATTCAATTGAATGTAATGGTGTGAAGCGTGTATCACCTAGAGGGACACCACAAGCTTTACTTCTTAGGTGTAGTGGGTGAATAAATATTCCAGCTGACTAACTCCATAGTTGCCAGCATCAAGATAGTGTGAGTCAGTTTTATTTCCCTTTTGCCCAGTTGATCTTTTCTAAAGAGATTATAAACATCTTAATCAACATTCCTGTCATGTGTCATCCTATTAGGTTTCACTAATATCAGCCAGTTCTAATGCATGGTTCTAAACAGGCAATTTCTATTCCTTGCATTTATTACCTGGGCTTTTAATCTTGATACATAATCAATTTAGGAATTTCTGCACAGCATAGTCTGTCTCTATTGTAAGTTGCCAACACCAAGAGTTTGAACAGTCTGAGGGTTTGATGGTCCCTTCTTTTCAGACATTTCTGTTAATTGAAACTTCCCCTTGCAGCTCCAGACAGCCCTGTCTTCTGCAGGAGTGGAGCTCTTCCAAGCCATGCAGTTTCTCTGTTGCCTTAAAAAGCAAAAATTATTTAATTTATACCTCCCAGTTAAGCAGCATTTTCACTGTCAGATCCTTGCATCTTCTGATTTCCTTCTTTTTCTTCCAAGCAGACAACCCTCTCCCTCAGTCCCATTTGGAGAGTAAATTTTCTGAAGTTAGATCATGAATCAGTGCAGCAATGTCTTCTGTTTTCAGGAGGTATTGTGCTTTGGGCTGTGGTTCCACTCTCAGTTCATTATTTTGGTGCCAGCCTGTCCTTTGTAGGATATTTTTCCTCCTCTTCTCCAAGCAACAGGAGCTGATCTTCCTCCCTGGTTTTGTCTTTTCCTGCTTCTTCCAGAAACCCAGTGAGGGGATGCTCACTGCCTTTCACTGTCCCAGCACACAAAATTCCTTAGACTTCACTTGTGGAAATAGTAAGAAGGCTGTGCACAATATTTACTTATCATCCACTCAGCAACTTCTAAAGCAAAATCCTTCCCCAATGAATGGATCTTTTTACTTGCCATAGCTCCAGTTCCTGCATTTGAATTCTCATATCCCAGCTGAACCTTTCCCAGGGGAAGGAGGCTGCTCTCCAGCAGCCCAGCAAAGTGAAGGTTCAGCACAGTGGGTGTCACTCTTGGCTTCTTCTGCTCAGCCAGAAAAGAACCTGGTGCAAAGATGAACATGGCTTCTTTTGAAAACATCTTGAAAAGTTTCATAAACCTTAGGGTGAGGTCATACAAGAATGCTTTAAACTCATTTAGATGCTCATTTTGCTGAGCTCAATGCTCATTCTTCTGGATTGAGAGAGACCAAGACCAGCACCTGCTTCTTCACAGTGGTTTTTCTCTTTGTTCTCCTAAAACAACCAAAGCAAATCCAGCTATTGCACTGAAGACATCAGAGCACCAGAAATAAAGCTGGCAGACCCCAGGGGTTTGCTGTGGCTCTCTGTGACTATTAAGGTTTGGAGTGGCTGGGGCATTCAGATGGATGTGGTGGCTGCCTGGCATTGGCCACCACTCTGGACATCACTCTGAAGGATGTCACATGGGCTGGGGAGCAGGGCAGGTGGCTTCCCTTGGGAATGAGAGGCTTGAGCTTTCCATTCCACAGGACAGAGCATTTTACACCATGAGGGTGGTCGAACACCAGCACAGATGCCCAGAGGAGTGTTGCTGCATCTTTGCAGATGCTCAAAGCTCAGCTGGAGCAGCCCTGAGCAGCTTCCATTGCCTAAAGCAAGAGGTTAGACTGGGTATTTCCAGAGGTGCTCTGACCTGAGCAACTTGGAAAAGAGATTTGAGTCATTTAGCTCCTACATAGCTGGTTTCCAGATTCAGTGGACCCTGGGCTTCTGGCAGAGTCATCCCCACTGGTATCAGCACCCTCTTCTTGTGGGAACAGCTTTGCAGTTCTCTGAAGTCAGGCACACAGGAAAGGAAAAGCCTTTGTGAAATCATCAAGGAGTCAGGAGAAGTAACTGCCTCTTACAACTACAAGGACCTTTTAAAGAACAAAAATAGTCTTTATTTTCTCTTTATTAAAAAATAATTTAAAAAACCCACACGCCACCTTCCTATTTCAACTCTACATGTGGGCAGTGAGTTCCTGATGATTTTTAGATCAACATCACAACTGCAGAACACAACCACTGTTAATAATGCCAAGCAGAGACTACTGAGACAAAGCTGTTCTTTAAAGTACGCTCTCCTTTTTTTACTCAGAAACAGAAACAAAGCCAATAGGGAGCACAAAGCATCACCATCACTTCTGAGAGCCCCATTCAAGTAATTTGCTTTCATACATTTTGTTGCTTTCCATCTCGCAGCTTTGAGTTCCTTTTGTTGTTTCTAATAGATAACACCAGCTTCAAAGTTTGGAGGAACTGTTCCTCTTCTGTCGCTGTTGTGCATTTTTCCTTTATTCCTTTAGCAATTGTTGATATATTTTTTTTTTTTACAAGTTAAAAGGGGCTGCTTTAACAAAGCATGTCCAGGATCCAGGAGAGATGGGGTATCTTGCACTGTGGCATCCTGCATTCATGGAGAGATGGAAGGACCCTTTCCTGATCAGCAAATGCAGCTGCACCCTTTTCACCCCCCCATCCACACAGCCTTGTGGGCTTGGCAGACAAAGTCCTACTATTCTGATTAAAATCTGTGCACTGGAACCTCCTGTACCTTTATTTTAAGGGATGGCATAAGCTTGGTAGCAGCTGGATTAAAAGCAGCTAAGAAATCCCCTACTTTTAACTCAGGAGAGGGCACAAAATTTCTGAGTTTATTGCAGCATTTGTGAGTGCTTGGTGGTTCCAGCTGTCATGCAACCAGCTCAGTGTTGACTCCAGTGCAAACACACTGCCACAGAGCTGCAGGCACCTGATGAAGTGTCTTCATCATAGTTTGGTGAGTGCCCTGTCTATACTTTCATGATTTATTACTTCCCTGATTTTCTTAGGTGTTAGAAAGAACAATGAATCAATCCAAGCATTATTCAGAGTGGGGACTGCTAATTGCATGAGTTCTGTTTACTGCACAAGAGCTGCAGTTTTGACAAGTCTCTTGACCCCATGTTAATACAGATGATTAATTATTGTTAAGGGTGTCTGCAGAAATGAACTGGATAGGTAACACTTCAGAGCTTTTATTTCTTTCTGAACAAGCAATAAACATAATTGTGTTTACACTGCATTCCTACAGGGACAGGTGAGGAAAGAAGCAGCTTTTGAAGGCATGGGGATAAACCATCACTGCCCAGCAATGGGCACAGGCTGAGGTGATGGGGAAGCAGGCTGGAAGCAGTTCCTTCTCATCACTCCTTGGTGGCTCCACAGAGGCTTTCCCTTTCCTGTGTATGTCACCACAGAGGACTGCAAGCAAGGGCAGAGGTGCTGCATCCCCTGGTGTGTGAATGAGGGGTGGGAAGCACCATGGGCAGGCCACAAGGTTATCAGGGTGCCAGGTGTTTGTACCATGTCACAAACTGATGGAACAAACTTCAGTGCTGTGGACCCTGCTGGGCCATTTTCTCTGGAGGCTTTCCCTGCCCTGCCATGCTTTTCCTTGCTGTCCTGCTCTGCCTTTGCTCTGTCTGGTATTGGTGTTCATTTCCCCCAAGAACAGGGCTCTTCTTTCCCAGTGGAAGGAACCTACCCCACATGCAGCTCACCCAGAGAGGCTTGGGGTGATGCCAGTAGTTATCCCCAGGCTTACCCCAAGCAGAAGGACCTGTCTCCTTTTCCTACATCACTCCTGGCTTGTTGCAGGTCTTTGGAGCTAATGCTGCTGGGGAAGGTGTTGGGGTTTGTCTGTGGGCTCAAAAACAAGGCCAGGAAGGGTTGACCCTAACACATCATCACCCTTGGGGAGCCCAAAGGGGTATCCAGAGTGGGGGTGTCCATGGTGAGATGCCTCTCAGGCTGTGAAATGGCAGGGACCAACAGGAGAGACCACGGGAAGCACAGGAGCTGGTGATAAAGGCAATGTCATCAGTAGCTGACACACGTGAAACAACATTTTAAAATACCACATAACACACAACCAGAATGGCTGTGCCATGCAACAGCCTTATAAAAGAGTAGAAAAAAATAGGAATACAGGTTTCATTGCCTGTGTTAAACTGCTTTATCCTGCATAATTTCATTATTTCTAGAAAATTTGGCCCAGGTCATCGTGGTGGGAGGTAAAGTTGGCAGGAGACCCTGAAATTTGCCACTGTGGGTTATCACACTGCACAGAGGTGAGTATCTCTGTCTGCACAAAGGCCTCCTCAGCACTCTGGAGGTGCAGGGCTGTGTAGAATCTGACCTTGTTGCTTCCTGTCCCTTGTGTTTCAGCAGAGCAGCAGCACCACCAGGCTGAAAGAGAAGCCCAGCAGGGACAAGCCTCTCTCTGAAGTTCACAGGGGCCACGTGGCTCTGTGCCCTGCAGAGGTACAGATGGAGTCCCCTGGTCCCCTCCATCAGCTCCAGCCCCACTCCCACACAGGCAGGGTCCCCACCAGGACACATGCAGCCACTCCCCTGTGGACAAGGAGGCACTCATTGAGGGAAGGCACCTCAGCACCCTTCTCACCCTTCCAGTGACCTCTGAGGAATGGTTTATACCACCAAACTTGACATCTTCCAGTATTCCCAGTTTGCCCTTGTCAGTGAGCTGGGCCCCCACAGCCAGGCTCTAATTGCACTGGGGAAGGGGCACTTGGGGCTGCACTGGGAGGAGGAGGGTGCTTTAACATCACCTTTGACTCTCCCCAGCCTTTCCTGGGTGCTGGGTAGGTCATGTGGTTGGGCAAAGAATTTTCCTTTACTCTGATTTTGAAGCTTCATTCTACCATAAGCCTCTGCAACATGTTTATATAGCAACCAGCATTTTCCCATCTGGCCCTGCTCGAGCTGCTCACCTCACTCAGAACACAGAGAGAATGACAAGATAAATGTAATGAGAGCACTCCAAACAGCCAACCTGCCTGTGGCATTGTTCCCCATGGCTGTCCCCCTGTCCCTGAGGCCATGCAGAGGGCAAGAACAAAGCTCTGAGGGAGAGAATGGGCTCTTCTCCCAGGGCAGGAAGTATCTGTCCACTAACCAGGCCCACACAGCCCTGGGTGGGAGCAAAGAGCACAAGGGCAGGGTGTGCACAGACCCAGTGACATGTGGTGAGGTTAATTGCTCTGCTCACTTTTAGTCCATCACGCTTTGGAGAGGGAATACACTTCATGGGGTGGGGAGGAAACATTGCCAACAGATTTGTGCAAGAGAAAAGCCAGTTCCTTTAATTTATTTGAAAGCTTTTGTGCATCAAAATCCTGGCCATAAAAGCTATCCCTGATATAATTGGTGTAGACAATTGTGAAGGTTTTGATAAAGACCTTTTTGTGGAAGAGCTATTCATGGGAGGGAAGGAAAGGTCATGGTTTGGGCAGCAGCTAAGAAACAAAAACCCCAAAAGCAGGATGAGGGCTGTGCTGATGTCACACACCTCCTTATCCCCACTCAGCTCCCCACATGTGAAGGATGAGCTACCCTCCAGCAGCAAAGCCCAACCAGGGATGATGAGAATTGCCAAGGGCACCACCAAAGCCAGGGGAACAGGCCAGAGTGGGGGAAGAAGATCCCCAGCACAGACACAGCCTGGGTAAGACTCCCTGAGAGGAAAGGGTGATGACTGTGGTAGGTGCAGATCAGTTCTTCCCTCTTGAAGAGAAAACCCAGCTAGAGCCACAGGCAGCTCACCACTGGGGGTTACAAAAATTTATACTATTATTCCAAAAACTCCTAAACAAATGAAGGTATTGGATAAAAGTCAGGAGACAAAGTAGCAGAGAACTGTGCCTAAATGCTCAGATAGGAAGGAGGAGAAGGTCCTCTTCTGGCACTGCTGCCTCTCACCAACTCCCAAATGACACATCAAAAAGAGAGGAGGGGAGCATTTCTGAGATGGGAAAATAAGGGAGTTAGAAAAAGAGTCTAGCTAGAATTGAAATTATTTTAATTTCTAGATGAAGTGAGTAAAAAGCAACATAATGGCCAATATACAACATAACAAATGGCACAAAAGAGGTGCATGTAAGTAGTCCTATTTTCACTTTTCACATAAAAGGAGAACAAAGGGACAGTCAATAAACCCAAGCAGCAGCACATGTACAAGGATAAGTGAAATACTGTTGTTCTAATGCACTGTGCATAATCATCCAGGGTGCTCCCTGTTCCAAAATATCACTAAAATCACAGATGCAGAGAGACTTGCAAGAAGGGGACAGGAATGTACCTGAAAGGAAAGACCATTTGCAGTTATATTTGCTCTGTGTGAGTTACTGGAGCAGCAAGCAGTAATACGGGTTTTAAGAGAGAAATTTTCACGCAAACAGCAATAAATGGGAGGGGGGCAAAGATCCCCATGGGCAGATTATTCCAAAAATTGCCTTCTAAGGGATGTCTCACTCCTCCTTTCCTCTGAAGTATTTGCGTTGACTGTTGGCAGGAGTCAGTGACTGGAAAAGACAAACCACTTCTTATCTCCTCTGGCTCCCTCCTGCAGCAAGACCAGAGCACCTTCCCACCTTCTGTGTCCCCAGCACGACCTGAGACAGGGTTTTTGATCCTTCCTGGGGCACCAAAAGCAGCTGCTTGGGTGGGTACTGAGTTCCAGCCTGCTCCCTCCTTCTAGTCAAGGAACATGTCACATCCTCAGCCGTATGTGACTGAGGGAGGTAAAAATAATCTTGTCATCTTTTCTTTTTTTTTTTTTATTTTTTCATTGACATGCAGTGATATCTCCCCTATTCATTGCTGAAATGAACCAGAATTAATCTCAGCCAACAATTCTGCCTGGGGATGGGGATGCACATATTAGTGATAACACATCAGCACACCTTCCTTCAGGAGCACTGCTACCTGGATAAATATCAGTGAAGGTCAGCAATGGGGAGGTGGGGCAGGAAATTACTTGAGAGGGCATCCCAAATTTAAATAGAGCTGACAATGGCACAGCCACATTTGTGGAAATCTTCCTTTTCACAGCCTTCCTTAGCTGAGGTAGATCAGAAATTCAGGACTTTCTGTGCCCACAAAGTTAAAATAAAAATATTCACCTGGCCTTTACCTCCCTCTCTGTGAAGATGTGTCCTTACACCCAACTCAGAGAAGGAACTCTCCTTCCCCCAACACCTGCCCACTCCCCAAGGATGGCATCCCTGTTCCCAACCTCTCCAGAGCTGTGCTGCAGCACTCCCACAGTAGCTTTTCCCTGCCACCTAGACACACCTGGCACACTCTCCCACCAAAATACATCCATTACAGGCAGAGGTTGCTGTTTTCCCCTCTCTCTGCAAGCCCAACCTCAAGCTCATTACCCTCTGCAGGAGATGTGGGGGGACAGAGCAGGGCACCCCCTCTGCTGACTCCCCTCCATAACAACTTTAATGTCCCACAGCCTGGCTGCTACCCCAGGAGATGACAGTCATTCCAACATGGAGCTGATCACATGAGCTGGACATTAAGAGAACTTTTTTGTTGTTGTTGCGTGGGGTGGTTTTTTGTTTTTTTTTTTTTTTAAGACTTTATTTGTCTAACATGCTTGACCAAAAATTACAACACTCAAGTTATGCCAAAATGATTAAATAATCTTTAAGCTTTCATACCTCAAGTACTTTAAATGATATTTTTTGAAGTAACAGTTGCTTTCATATCCTTTCCACATAAAAATACACAGTATTTGGAAGATACCTTAGGAAAAAAAATTATTTTTAAGATAATATTTTATGGTTGACATAGAAATTTTGCTGAGGCTAATAAAAGGACCTCTTCCCTTCACTTTAACATTTAAGTGCCGTGAGCGAATGTAAACATTTCAGACTTCAACATGCAGCCAATTTCCTGCCACATTTGTTGCAAACCACTTGAATTGTGACCAGCTAAGCCACTTTTATTCTAACTACATGCTATTGTTCATCTTCCCAATGATGACAGGAGTTCATATTCAACTATGAATTTCAGTTCTTACTGATTTAGGAGCTGATCCTGAAATTTCTGCATCAGTAGCTCTGACAGAAGTGGCCCCAACTGAATTAATGGCAGACTGCCCATGCACTTGTGAACCACTCACCCAAAAACCAGTTGCAGGTGTCACCAACTGTTTTGGGGTTTGTTTTCAGGAAAAAAAAAAGCAGCATATAAGTGTAGACACACCGTCACCCAACAGAGTACAAGAAATGACAGACCTGTGTCTTGTCAAGTTTTCTGGGGGTCTGGTGGCTTCTTGTGGGTTCACAGCACAAGTCAGTTACTGGGCTTGAATGTCTCAGCTCCAGGCAGCACCTGGAAAATCTGCTGCATGTGGGGAGCCAGTGAAAAGCAGAGATTGTGCCCAGCTTGCTCAGAGCTGAAGCTCACATGGCCTGGTTTTGCAACACAGGTATTTTAAATTATGTGTATAAAGTACATGCAGCTGCTACGTACAACTCACATTTACATCCACGTAACACACACAGTTCTCCAATGCATGTGTGCAGGTGTGGGCTATGCACAGAGCTGCAACCAGCTCTGAGCTGGCAGTGCTGTGGTCTGCCCGATGTGTGTGAACAAGATTAATGTCTAGATGCTGTCAGCCCCAAATTCAGGATGTCCACATTCAGAATACAGCAGTTAAATTATCTCCATCAAGTCAAAAGGACATGTTTGTTAGCTCAAAGAAGAAATCCATTTCTTGCAGGACATGTCTGAAGCCCTGCGTTTGTTTTTTTTTTGGTGGCTTTGTAATCAATTCTTAAGCTTCTGCCTAGGACAGGACTGAAATCCAACAACTTCAATACCTCTGCTAACACTGCAGGAGACCTGCATGGGCAGTGCCATGGCTGTGGACCATCCCAACCAGCTCCTGACACTCCCCCTGCTTTGCCTGGTGCCAAGAGCAACACAACAGATGGATTTCTACTGGATTTGTGCTGGGCCTCTCTCAGCAGTGTCCATGAGTGGGCAAAGAGCAGTACCAGGTCCCCTGAAGTGACCTCTGCTCTGCACACTTTGGTGTGTAACCATTACTCACAGCCACCCAAAAGCAAGTGCCCAAACTACACCTTGGGTTGATGCCTTCCCCTGGTCCTATGTTTCCCAAGGAGAAAATTATCACAATGACATTTAACCACTCCTGACCAGGGCCAAATTGAAACCAGTAATCTCATCATTGTCTGCATGTCCCATAGGCAGGTTTTAAACCAATGGTCCCAGTGGGTTTTATTTAAAATACCATTACCGATCATTGGGTGGGCTCTTTGCAGGTTTTTTCTCTTTCTTTTTTCCCTAAATACAATCACATATCACTTTACCATATGAAAATACAGTTATATGTTTGCTTTTTTCTTTTTAAGGGAAATGTCATCCTTTTTTTTTTTCTTTTGAACAGGCGAGGCCAGGTTACAAATTCCTGAGTTTATACTGCACTTAACACAGTCTCCCTTCTTGAATGTTGAGCTGTTTACAGCATGCTAGCAATATGTACCATTTCCCTTGCCATCTGTAATGCCAGATGTAGTAAAACTTCATTTCAGTACAGTGAATTAGGGCCTCTATTGCATTGGTTTTGAATAGATGCAAAGACTTAGACCTGGAGGACTTGGAGAAATAGCTTTCCTCCTGTGACTGGTCATTTGTGCACCATCTTTTATATTTGCCACGTTGATTAAGGGAAAACATCTTTACCATCATTTTTACTTTACCAAGAGCTCACTGGAAAACATCTGAAATGAGGAAATCCTAGTCTAAACACTTATGTTTAAACTGCAAACTTTCTTAAAGAAACACTCCTTTGAAAGACATTGTTCTTTTAATAAGTCCAATATACGGTATGTACAAAAGCCCCTACTAGAGATATATATATATAGATATATATATATGTATATATATATATGTGGAATGCATTCACTTCTCTGTGTTCACAAACATTTTAATGGTGAAATGTTAGTCTTGAATCTGTTTCTGGCACCAAAATGTCTTTGTTCCTTGTCCATTTTTGTTACTCTAAATTTATTTGTGAAGAGCTAGCAGGGAAAAAAAGAAGGATTTTGCTTTTTTTTTTGTTGTATGGTTCCCTACTGGGATTCTCAGCCAGCAATATAAAGTTGCTAATGTGTTGGGTACAACTTTAAATCCTCATTAAAATCATGTGTTCCTTGGAGTAGGTAAGTCAATAACTATAGGCGGATTAAGTGGCTGGTAGTTCACAGTGCACACAGATGCATTCACATAGGTGGTGGTTCCATCAGCCATGACACCATAACCTACAAAGGAAGAAAAATTCTGGTTACTCTCATTATTCCTTATTATCTTCTTTATTTTTTAATTGCCTTTATCACACAACGATAACTGCTACATTTTTTATTACTCGGAAGGAAATTAAAAATTCTCTCTGTGCAAAACGTAAATGTTCCCTGAATCAATACAATCTTTGTCCTACAGCAGAACTTCTAAAATCGTGTAAGAAAAGCAAAATGGGCCCCAGTAGCTAGTGGCTATTATCTCTGGCAGCCAGCTCAGTAAACCTTCTTAGAAAGACAGATGCTTTCCTCTGCAGAGATTTTTCTCCTAAAACCTTCTTAGTTTTGGAAAGGATGCTTCTGATCATTTAGGCTTGCAGTCATCAGTGCAGCAAACTTTGGGCAATTTTAATCATTCCACCTTTTTTTCCTGCCCTGTGTTGAACATCCTTTAAGCAACCAATGAAGAAAAAGCATTGCATGACTAAAAGGCCAGTACATGTGTATGTGCATCTGGGCAGGATTTGCCTAGTAGGAACCTCTTCTTGCTATGTCTATGAACTTGTTGACCAAACTTGGAAAGGCACTAAAATGCCTGCCCAGGCTAAGAAAAAAATGGCTTTATTATTGAATGCATTGTCAAACATACAAGGTGAATTCACACCCTAAAACACCAGAACATTTCCATAGGAGAACATACACATCTGTGTGTCACACCAGTGGTGAAAAAGCTTCAGCTACATTTCATGTCTGGTTAGACACACAAGGCAAACAATTGCAGAGTTAAATCTGCAGAAAAGCAAACTTCCAGCTGTACTGCCTGTAGAAGTACAGTGAAATGCTGTTTCAGAAAGTGAAGAAGAAGCCCTTTGACAGCCTTGGTGCTATGAAAAAGCAGACACACCCTCTGTAGCTCTGTTGTCAGAAATCTTTTAATGAATCACTAAGAAAAAACATAAGCTTGATTACATGAAAGCTAAAAGCTTAGTGTTGGAAACTTTCACTGAAATATTATCATCAACATGAAGAACTGCATCCATCAGGAGAAATATGTGATTTTGGAGAAATCACCTGGGAGAAAGCATTTATACTAAGATTCAATCTCACCTTTCATAAAGTTAATAGTAAAATGTATTCATTGCTATATGCACACTGAATTCTAGCTATTCAAATCCTAGTTACTGTGGACCCTATGTTTTTTCTGAATGCAATTTTGTGTCTTTCAGAGCACTGAAAATTGCATAATTTGCAAACAAAGAAACAGTAGCCAAGTTCCTTTATTTTCGGTTCCTTAAAACACCCTGAATAATGCAGGGGTCTCCTGCACCTCCCATGGGAAAAAACACACACTATAATGAGGGAGCAGGGAGTGAAGAAAACTCTGTCAGGTTCCTGTCACAGGCATTTCTTCAAATCCCTTTCTGTTTGCCACAGAAGGACTGTTCTGAGGAAAACACAAAATGCACAGAGGACAGTCAGCACCACGGCTGGGACTTTCTGTCTCCTCAGCCACACATTTGGAGAGAGCAGAAGCAGCCTGCTAACACACTCCTTTTGCTGGAAGATTCTGCAGCTTTCCCTCCTGTCCCACAGCCAGCAGAGTTCTCTTGGGCATGACCTCAGTGGAGTACTGGCTATAATGGGGAAACCAGGATTTTAGCCACAGCCCCTTCCATGCTGCTTGTCCCTTCCACGGGTGGAGCAGCAGCCAGCCCGTGTGCAGAGGTATTTTTTGGCAGACATGGTAGTGCAGAGAGGGAATAGGGAAGAAACATCTCTTATAAGCACTTCTTCCCCCCCCCCAGATGTTCAGTAAATGACTGCTGCAGATGTAGCTATGCTCACTGAGAGGAAGAACTCATCTGTTCAAATCATGCATTCTCTCTACAAAGTGCAGCTTCGTTTGCACAGGCTGCCTGCAATGGGAATTCTCCTCAGCAGAGATTTAGCATCCCACTGAAAAACAGGCTCTGCAGTTCCCCATTTGTTTTCTCTAAATTATGATAGTTAACAGGAGGAGTACCTTGTTTCTGTGTTTTGATACCTACTGTGCCAACTACATTAATTCACAGGATTTACTATTCTATGGAGGTGCCATTCTCTTCCCTCGAGAGCCAAAGTTGGGCTTGGTTTTAGCAGATGTGATTTTGTTTACCTGCCTGAAGCTTCATGGCTTGCTGTTTGCTTATATCCCCTGCAACCCTCTTGGCTTACAATTTCTGAAATGACAGTGAGTTTGAACTGTATTCACCAGCTCTCTTGGTTGGAATATCAAAGACTGTTCTAGCAGCATTATTTGTTTACTCTGTGATTTAACAGCACTTTGGACATTAACCACAGGTCACTGCAGATGAGACACATGAGGAGAATGGACCTAATCCTTGAGCTATAAAACAATGATCTTAACATCTTATCCATTAATTTTACACCACCAGCCATGTCACTTCTAATGTGCCACGGTGAAAGCCCCCAGCAGCAAGTCATAGAGGTGTATCTTGGGAAGGGCTCTTCACAAAACCAGAAGTATCTGAATGCCAGCTCCTCCAGTTTTTCCATCTCTACACTGGTGAGACCCACAGAGATCCTACAGCAGAGGCTGGAGCAGTCCCAGAAGCAGAAAACTGGCAGTTGTGGGGTACCTTTTCCTGCCAGTAACTTAACACTGCCAAAGACTGAGCAGCTGATAATACACACTGACATGCGAATGGTTCACTCCTGCACAGCCCACTGCTTTCTCCTTGGGGTGGGGGCACTGCTTGGAGCCTTGCTGCCTTGCTTTGTGAACAGGACAGTCAGCATCTCCCTTTCCCTTTGCCTGGAGATGAACTCCTGCTGTCACTGACTTCAGCAGAGCATATCTGTCACCAATTTCTGGCTTGTATGAAGGGAACTCATTTCTTTTCCTAGTTAAATACCAAATAGTCAATAGAAACACTTGTTTTGTCTGAGCACAAAATGTTTCCCCTGTCAAAGCAACTAAATGCATCCATAAATATCTTGGAACTTCTACACCAGTCAGTGGTGACATGCCTCTTGATTTCCACTTCATATACACAGTGATGGGGAGAGATGTACAACTGTTATTGTACAATCTTGAAGACCAAGCACCCCTCAAAACGTTCCTACCCCTTTTACAAGCACAGAAGCTGAGACACAGAGATCTTTCATGAATTATTGTGAAGCACAGATTCTGCTGAGGAGAAAAAAAATCCCTCTTTCCTAATATTTAGCCACTTTCTGTAATGACTGGACTTGTGTTCTTATTTTAAAATTCACAGTGCAGGAAGCATCAAACTGTTTCATAGATGTAGAAAATGAAAGATAAGTTCAAGTACAAGTACTGAAATGTGGGTGTCAGCCAATTTCACCTCTATACATGCAGCTAAATATGTATCTGAATTCTAGAAATGCTTCAGTTCAGACATTCAAGTTTGAAAATGCTGGTTAAGCCTGGTTTGCAGTTTCTAAATACAAATATACATAAAAAGAAATGTGTTCTGACCTTCATGGATATGTCCAAAAACATGAAGCCTTGGCTGTATTCGTCTCTGGACTGTGTTCAGCAGTTCAACACATCCCACCCGTTGCATTTTCTTAGGAACCCAGTCTAGAAAACCTTTGGAAAAGAAAGGAAAGCTTTAGGGGAAGACAGGTAATCCACAAAGTTGTGCTGCTACACAGCATTTTTGAGATTTCATCTCTCATGGCTTTTCACAAACAGCCACAGAAGAATTGAGATGGCAAAAGATGTGTCTGCCTTGGTGAGCAGAAGAGGTAGGAAAGAAAAACACTGATGGAAAACCATAAAAGCTCATATGGATAAAAAGGACTATGATAACTCTTTCCAGTTGTCTTTCAAAGAATAAAAATAATTACTGCAATCAAAGCATTTCTTTGCACTGTTGTTAATGGCATAACTCAATGCTTTACCCATTTTTCTTCCTGAAGAGAATGAGGTGCAAAGAGCAGTAAATCCAAAGCGAGCCTCTAAAGAATTTAAAAGAACATTTCACTATTTAAAACCAGTCCTGGGACCTACTTTTTTAGATTGAACACCTGAACCAACGTAATGGAATCTGTGTTGCCAACACTACAACTATATTGTTATCACATTGAATCCTACAGTAGTGGAGCTCAGATGAGGAATCCATTACATGCCCAAAAAATAACATCCCTAAGTTAAACCATTTCCTGGCACAGCAAGCCCCACTTGCCTAAACTGATGGATCTCAGATAGGAAGAGAAACTCAGGCCTTTTGCAGAAGATGTATTTAAGTGCTGCATTTACTTGCACAAGAATTGTGTAAAAATGTATTTCTCATGAAAATAGACAGAAATGTTACACCAACTTGCCTCTTTGTCTAAAATTACTGCAGGGGGATGTTTACTGCCAACTGAAGTCTCATGTTTCTTTCCAAGTAGTAGTATAAGGAGGATGTTGTATTGGAGTGTTTACAACAACCAATCTGTTTTCTTTCTATTGTTCAGTCATTTTCATCAGGTTCAAATTTGGAAACCTAAAAGATAAAATCTTCCTGATTTTATTATGTTGTTCTGGTATTTTCCCTGTGCTCCTTTCATAGCTTTGCATCACTTGGATTTGCTGCAGTACTGTGAATATATTGTGCTTTTAGCCCAAAGTACAGAGCCTGGACCTGGTTTTCATACATTTGCTTTTGATGTCCACTCAAGCATGGCTAAGCAGCCAACCAACTGGTTTAAAAGACCAGAAGTGTGGTATTCAAGCTCTTGGAAAAGCTCTCAGATTTGCTAGAGCTTCAGGGTAGGTTCACACATTGAGAAAAACCTCTTTAGCTGCCAGTGCTCAAAAACTGGGCTCGGTAAACTGTGAGGTTTCACCAAAATGGCAAAAGCTTACACTTGTTTCATAGCTGCTCAGAGAGCTAAGTTCAATTTTCAGAAAAAAAATTGGGAATGGGGCATCCTCAGTGCCAAAAAGAGGAAGTTCTGATCATGGTCAAAGGGCTGAAGGTGCTGCCAGGGGATGCAGGAAAGGAAAGTCCTCCTGATCTCCAGCCAGACTGAGCAATGCTCACTCCTGGTGAATTCACTTGTGCCATCAAAGGGAGGTCAAAATTCATTGGAGAAAAACAGTGTTTATGATGTCAAAGTGAGGCCAGCAATTCCTCTGGAATAAAGTCATGGGTTTGGGTTTTTTTCAGAGTAAACATATTATAGCCATAGGTTTTACTACTCCAATGATTTGAAACAGTTAATTGTCAAAATGTCTGTGGTGAACATAAAGCCAAAAGTATTTCCACTTCAAAAACTTCACAAACAAAAATCCATAAAATTAACTTCTCCATTAAATTAAGCATTATTTATGTTGAACATGTTTTTGTTTACATGCATTATCACCCTTCTGAAGCCTTCCCATATGTTTGCAGCTTATTATGTACACCTGACTACACAAACTAAGAATAATTGATTACACCTAGCTAACAATTAGAGTTCATCTTAGGGGTTTTTTAATGTTTGGTTACTTGAAACAGGTTCCTGCAGCTGTCAGGAAAGTATAAATCTTTGTCACAGACTATCAAGCAGACAGCTGCAAATGAAGACTTAAAGGTGAAATTAAATTAAAAACAAAGGAAAAAAGTGAACTTTTGGAAGAGAAATATAAGAATCATAAATGGAGATCTTTAGGAAACAAAAATAAGCTGATATAGAAATGAGCATTAACACTGATCCCATAATCACAAATACTATATTTCATAAGCTATGAAATATATTGCATATCTTTGTTAATAATAATAAACAGGTTACTAATAAAATGGTCAAAAATAACTGGTTTAACCCTTTTTTTCTCATCCTGTGTGAACCTCCCATATATTCCTGCCCTGGTTTCATCCCAAAGCACTGCTCTAAAACAAGAGAAAAATTACTCAGACTTTTGTTACACGGCTAAATGAAAACCAAAGTTCATTAACCCTTCATGGTGCTTCTGCACCTAAATCAGACAATTTCAAATCTATGTAATAATGGAGAATTAATTAGTTCAGGAGGATGCACACTCTTTTGAAGTGAGGGAATGAGCAAGCAGCACAGAAAATGGATGATGGGCAGAATTTAGGCAGCCATGCTGGAGAAAAAACCCCAGAATTTGCAAGAGGACTGATTGTTATTTAAGAGCATCAGGAACAACTCCAGCGAGGTTCTGAGTTCCAAGATCAGAACAATAGGAATGAGCTTTGTGGTTAAAATAATTGGCTGGGAGGGCCAAGGAGGATCCTGTCTCACACAAGGACAGTGCAGCACAATAAGGTGGTTCTGTAAGTTGAGCAGAGTGCTAATTTGAAGTGTCATATATTTGTTACCACGGGTGTCAGAGAGACCAACAGCTCCTGCCCTCAGGCAGAGGGTTCTGTGCCTGAGCCATCAATTAATGCATCAATAAAGGAGAGACAAAGAAGCAGGAACTTCTAAAAAAAAAATTCTTGGGGGATGGTTGAAGATAAAGAATTAAAGAAAAAAAAAAGAGAACACATACTGAGCCATGGAGATGGGGGGAATTCACATTACTCCATTAAAAGCACTGGAGGTGAGTGGCCCTTCTTCAGAATTACTGCAATTCTTAATTTACTTTTCAAGTATTAAATTTACTATTGAATTTATTACTAAAGACTGTCAGCTCTGCAGTGCATTTTATAGGTCCTCCTCCCTCTGCTGGTGCCTGAGGCTACTGGAGAGGCTTGGTGGATAAAGTAGCAAGGTGGTTGGACCTCTCCACTTTCCAACATTAGATTTCATGTGAATCTTCAGGCAGCTGAAGGTTGGATTGTTTTACAGCTGGTCAGCTGGCTTTAAAAGGGGTTTACAAAGTGCTGAAAAAGCTTCTGAAAAAGTTTTAAGTATGACTTATAAATAAAACTGCATGAAAGATACAGTGTTGTGCCTTGGATCCTAGCAGGGATTCCCCCCATACCAATGGCTTGGAGCTGATATCAGTTAACACTTAATTTCTGATCCACTTTTACAATGCAGGCTCATATTAAAATCAGTCCACGGCATGGCATGAGACTCCACTTAGGTGAAGAATCAAAACACACACCCCTAACTGTGAGAAACTCTGCTCACAAAGAACTGCTTTCCTCCAGGATTAGTGAGCAGTGGAATGCAAACATGTCTTTCCAAAGAACACAAAACACAAACTCTTTAGATACTTTCTCCTCCAAGCCCTGAAAGAGAAGAAAGGGTGAGAGACGAGGGCTTTAGCTTCAGGAAATTGGGGAATCTATAGGTTTAAAGAAACCAACTGCCTCCATTTCACACAAACCACAGTCAGTCTCAGCAGAACACTTGAGTACATCTTCTTCTTCATGTCCATTTATTAAATTAGTGAGAGTCAAACACACAGTCACATTAAATATAGACTGCTATATGTTAAATACATTGAAAAACAGCTTAAAAGCCTTAAACCTTTACTGAATATGGACAAGTTTGTGTGATTGTATTATTTCTGTAGCAAAGGTAATGTCAAAATTTTCTAGGAATATGAGAAATCTATTATAGAGAGATAGCTTTTATATCACCTATATTAATATTTGAAAAACAGACATGCAAAACTCTTTCTTTTTGATCTGTTCATGTTGCCAAATTGTATTAATTTGGCAATTGATAAGCAATTTGACCATCCTGTCCAAGGAACAGGCCAAACAGTGGGGAGCATCTGGGTTTGTGAGGCAGAAGGTGCACCAAGTCAGCATGATGAGGAAAAAAAGAGATTCTGGGCACTTGTTGGTGGGAGAATGCAGTAACAAGTCAGGGAGAAAGTGATAAAAAATAAGATCCTAATCCTGCATTTCCCTTCAATCAGGCTCCATGCTTTCAATCTAGTAATTTCACCAGTGGGAGATTAGACATATGCATAGGAAAACTAGACCCTGCTTATTTATAAAGCTCATTATGGCTTGATGTGTTAACATTTTATTTTTTAAACCATTATTCAATTCCCTGCCATTGAGCAGAGGTATCACAGGTAATCATGAGCTGAAGTCCTGGTGCTGCTGAAATCAGATGCATGTTGCTTTTGACTTTTGTGTGTCAGGACTGCACTCTTTTTCTAAGGAGAGCCATCAGTTGCCATATAATCATGTGAAATACACAGCTAAGAGCACTATTATTTTCTTACCGAGAGGTGGTCCATGTGTTATAAGAATATCTATTCCATCTGGAATAAGGTTCCATTTCTCTAATAGTGCTTGGCCTCGTGGAAGATTAAAGCCCCAGCCATAAAACCAAGGTTGCCTGCCAAGAGAGGAGGAGAATGTCTTCAGTGCTACTTCCATGTACTGGTTATCTAATTAAAATACTGAGGTTGACTCTTTTACTACCATGGAATTTGGAGACACAAATAGCATTCATTTCCTTCTTTGTGTGCACAGTAATCCCCTCTTTCCATCCAAGCAGTGTTGTTTAACTTGTGTGGCAAATACATGCAGTCCTCCCCGCTTTCAATAAAATACAGTAAAATATTCACAGCATTGCTCCAACTACTTACAAGCCCTGGATACCAAGATCTCCATGTGTGGATTATCACGCTGACTCTCACAACATTTAGAAGAACAGCTGTCTCAGACACCTCCATGTGATTTATGTTTCACATTGGCTCCCAGCACGTTTGGCCCTTAGCCTATGACCAGCTGGGCAAGGACAGACCCTGGCACCATGACAGATCCTGCTCCAAAGTCAGAGACATCATCTCTGCTGCTTTTTTTCCCCTAATTGGATACATCCCATCAGAACAAGAACACTGCTGCTTCTCTTACACACAAATTTCTTCTGTCCTCTGGTGTGCTGACTTGCTTTTAAGACTTTCCATATTCAGGATTCCTTATCAGACAGGCATTTACATTTTTTAAAATGTACTTATGGAGCAGCTCATCATGGAGCAGCGGGACTGTAACACTGCCAGTCAGAACATAATTTATCTGTATCTTGCTATCCCATTGATTAAAAAACTATATTTCACAGCAATTATATCACACTGTTAAATTATGTCTTGCTGACTAGGCTCCAATTCTAGGTCATAAAACTGAGGGGTTAGTTTTAGGTTGGAAGTTTTAATAATTTTTTGACTGACGTCTTGTGGCCATACCCATATTTGAAGAACAATGAACAGAATGTTTTTCTTCCACAGACAAAAAGAAGCACAGCTATTGATGACTGAAAGGTTTTCTTTCTCATCCCCTGCCTCTTCATCACATGCCCTGGATAACCAGGGTCTTGAGAAACAGGTGAACCAGGGAAAAAAGAAAAAAAAAAAAAAAAAAAGGTGAAACTTTGAACATCTGTTATCGGGACCAGAAATAAATGTCCCAGCCTCCAGAAGCTGTGATGAGGGAGGTGAAGAAGGTGTGTGAGAGATACTAACATCACTAGCAGTGAAGCACAAATCTTGTTCTGAGTAACATTGCTCAGCCCAAGGCAGCTGGCTAAGAAAAAGACACATCCCAACATCAGGCCACAAACTCACACTTTTCTGGTTACCAGTTCAACATTCCAAGCAGCCTTTCCTCACCTTCCTGCTGCCAGAGTCTAGAGGGAGGCTGAGGGAAGACCTTATCTCTCTCAAATTTCCTGAAAGGAGGTTTTAGCAAGGTGGGAATTGGGTCTCTTCTCCCAGGTACCCATCAATAGGACAAGAGAAAATAGCCTAAAGTTGCACCAGGGGTGGTTTACATTGGCTATTGGGAATCATTCTTCAATGACAGGTCAGGTGGCTAAGTCACCATGCCTGGAAGCATTTAAAAGATGTGTAGATGTGGCACCTGGGGACATGGTTTAGTCATGTCAGGCTTATGGCAGGCCTCAATCATCTCAGAGGTCTTTTCCTAAACAATTATGGGATCCTCCCAACAGGCTTATTGTGCAGCAAGGTACCAGCAATCTCACCATGTGACATTGCCACACAGCAATCACACAAGCTCTGTGGAGCTGGATCTGCCCCTCCTTACATTCAGCTCGCCACTGAGATAAGGAAATTATTTTTACCACACAGGAAAGCCTGAAGTTTGTGGGGTACTTTGATATTACAGAAGTGTGAGGCTTTGTAAAAATATAATACAGTGGTTGGCTTTTTCTAAACTCTTCATCCTTTCCTGCCTTGGGATTGCATTCCACACCTAACATGCCAAGTTATATTTCTTCACCAAGATGAAAATACACAACTGTTTGGCAAATTGTCTGTAGGCCCAGGGCACGTTTTCCAGCAGCAAGTTCTCACTGACAGAAAACGTTTGCAAGGGCAAATAGGTGGCAAAAGAAGTGTCAGCACAGTAAATCATGTTTTTCAAGTCATTGACAGTTTCAGTGCATATACACCCCTGCTCCCAACCCCTCACTTGGCCTGGTGCTGCTGGGCAGGGACAGGATTGTCCCTAATGGGAAGCAAGGGAAGGCACCATCATCCCCCAGGTGTGCCAGACACAGAAAAGAAACCAAGGGGAAAGACCAGCATTTGCCCAAGAAGCACAGGTCAAAACCTCACAGAATAATTATTTTAAGACTGCAACAAAGCATTTTCAAAGAGAAACAATCACAATTGCCACAGGTCTCACCAGAAGTCAGCTTAATCCTGCTGCCATCCAGACGACCACAAACAGCATAGGCAGCTGCGAGAGCCTCTGCCTGCCTCTACCAGGGCTGGACTACATACAGCCACTTTCTAAAAAAGCCCATTTCCCCTTATGAATAGGCATGATCTGCTTATTAAGACAAGAAGCACTTTCCCCCGTCCCTCCCTCCTCCCTCCCTCGCTCCCTTTGTGGTGACTGCAGTGGGGCTGGTAAGTTATGCATGCTGGAGCTGTTCTTTTGTGAAGGGGAGATGTTACAACTTGTGTGATTTGCCATTATGCTGTCTTTTTGTGACAACCTCGAGATGGAAGGAAATGTCTGGAATATTTCTGGCAAAAAAAAAAAAGATACATATCCCAGGTCCAAGAAAAGATTCAGCATAGGATGCTGGCATGCTTTACATTGGAGAGAAGAAAGACAAATCACACACTCCAGTGCCCCCCACCCCCAAAGCAAAAACCATCTTTATAAGCACATAGGGATTTTATAAATCCCCAAGTCCCTTCTTCTGAAAATTTATTACAAAACAGCTATCAAAGTTTCTGAGTGGGGAAAAAGCCTTCTTCTCTAATACCCACTAATGAGCCCATGGCCTGGACACCATGCAAAGACAACTTTGTCTAAAATTTGCATTTATGATAGAACCTGAAAACATAGTTAATTTCTTTATATTGAGTACTGAATTTCTGTATTCCCAGCTAGTGCTTACTCAGGAAAAGTGTGTTTATTTTTACAATGTATTTTTCAATAGCATTTTATACTTGACAAAGAAAATATTGTCACATATGTTCTACAAGAAAAAAATCCACTATCCTGAAAAAAAAAAAAAAAGAAACCAACCCAAGAAAAAATTATTTGGCAATTAAAGACACACATCATTAATATCTTTCACCTTTGAAGTGAAGCACTCATCTGTAGAAATGTACTTTGATTTAGGTCTTACCTTTCTCAAGTGAACAGTCTGAGTGTCTCCAACACTCTACTGAAATTCAACCGTTTTATTATTTTGATAAGAATAAGGATTGTCTACATATAAGAGTCAAGGGGGAAAAATGTATCAGAGGTGAATTTGTTTACAGCACAAATTAACCTTATGTTTAAAACATCTGAACAAGTTTTGCAGGCCAAATAATCTGCCACACAAAAAGGACTGAATTATCAGAGTTTGTGCTAGAAATCGGATGTTGCTTTATGTACTGAATTTCTATCTTTCTGTTCTAAAGTAACCATTGGAATAATTTTCTTACAGAATGATAGTTGCTATGACAACCATAGCAAATTTTCCTTTTCTGAAACAGATGTCTCATTTAGTTGAAAATTAGAATGTGAAAAACCCATGGGAAAAATTAATTCAAACTTTAACAGAACACTGACTACAATGTAATCTCTTATAGGTTAACCCCTTAACATCTTTCTGCACTCCTATAGTAACCTTCTCATAAATTCTAATTAAACCAGTTTAACCTCCTAGGAATGACCTTCTTAGCTATCATTAGCACTTTAGTTGTCTTTGAAAGGATCATTTCTGTTATAATAGTAACAGAAAAAAAGTCATACTTAAAAAATAATGGTCAAACATACTACCGCTCTAATTATTTATTAGGGGTTTTTTTTCTTTTATTCAGCTACTACCAGAAAGAGCTAACATGTAGCCAAAGAATTCTTTTGTCATTTAAATGGGGCTTTACTTAGTTTTACATGATCTACTGCAAAAGGTGGGGATGCACCACACATATTCGACCTGCCCTTTATGTGAAAACTGAAGGTTTTTAATTTTCAAACCACTGGTGCCCACCTCAATCTGACAGCCAGCCACACAAACAAGGGCCACTTGACTGGGGAGAACTATCAATGCACATGGATTTTTCTGTTACAAGCGATGAAAGACTGAAATTTGATTCTCCATTGCCTTGATTCAATTTCAATGTTTTAACTCAAAGGATGGCTTGCTTCCTTTCCAGCTCAAGGGGACTGTCCACAGTACCTGGACAGAAAAGCAGTAGGCACTCCCAGAAACATCCCCCTTGGCACTGCCTGCAGGGCTGGGGGGTGTCAGCTAACACAGGAGCTGCAAGATTTACTGCAGCAGCTGCCTCCAGGCTGCCCAGCTGAGTAACACAAATCTTGCCACCAGTAGGCACCAATTACTCTCTTTGACTTCAAGGGGAAAGCCCAGTGGCCACAGGGAGCTCTGGGTGGTTTGAGTCAGCAGCAGTGGTGCATCAAAGGGATGGTTTGCATCCTGCAAACACTGTGGGAGCAAAAAGTGCAGAACTGAAACACGTTGTACCTCTTAATTTCTATTCTTTCCTATAAAACTGTATTCTTTTCACAGCTGAAAGGCAAGTTCTTTCACTAGAATTCCTTTGCTTGTCAAATAAATTTCAAAGGTTCACAAACACGTGCAACTTGCTCCAGCCTTTCCTCCATAACTGTTGTCATTTTTCTCCTACAGGAAAATAAACATATATTGGTTGGTGACTGTCAAGAAGCTCAGTGGGAAAAGAATGGACCCAATCACCTTTCTCAATCCTCTCCTCTTCCTGAGAAAAGCAAATATTCCATATTTAGAAGACTGGACTCCCCATGCTGAAAGCCACACTGGCAGGAGTGACAGGTCAAGGGCCATGGAGCACAAAAAGCAGATTCATCAGTGGCAAACACGGGCAAAACTCCAACACATCCTGATTTCAGCCCAAGAAAACTCAGTGTTGGACATTTAAGTCTAATTTTTCCTGGTCTTGATACAATCTTACTATCATAACTAACTACAGTCCTGTGAACATGGGTGTGCAGTACTATACACACTGCTTACCTTCCCTGGTGTGCAGGTTCTTCAGGTATTTATATTTTTACATTCCTCACCACTGTATGAGTTGAATTTACCCAGCCACCGCATTTGCCTTTTTTAGCCTTTCCTCAATAAGTAATTAACTATTTTACTGAGTATTTCTATTCTTTTTTAACTCTACTTTCTCTCCAAGTAAGCATTCACAAAAGTTCATTTTTGGGGGGTTTTTTTGGATCAGCCATTTCATCTCAAGGAGTTGTGAAGTAACACAGACCTATTTGTCTTTTCTTCTTTGCATCCATCCAAAAGGGCCATCCAAAGCAGGGAGGGAAAGGACAAAAGCAGCTATCAGGCCACTGGTGCTCAGAATGACTGGCAGGGCACTCTTTGTTTATAGGCTTTGAAATTTCATTCAACATCTGGGCATCTGAGCCAAACATAACTGAGATCTAAGGAAAAACAGGTTTCAGAAGTCTTCAGGAGCATGAGATTTATATTATGACTCACTTCCATGTAAGAGAGGCAAGGGTGGTGTGATTTTAGAGAACAGCAGTGTGCAAAAAGAATTAAACTATGCAAAGAAGAAATCTAAATTTTTTCATTCTTAATATTGAAGCCAGGTCTTTTTTAATGAAAGGTAAGGCCTTATACTTATAACTAATAAATGGAAATGATGCAACTCAGATCCTCTACTGGCCATAACACACAACTCTGCTTCCATGGGGAAGTTTGCCTTACTTGCTTTGCATCCAAGGTTGTCATTCTTGAAACTCTGAATCAAATTAAATTATTGTTTTCACAAAAGGAAAGAAGGATAAAAATCTGACTATGGCCCTTTGTCAGTAATTATTTCTCTTGCAATTCGAGTTACACATTAAATCATTCATCTTTTGTTTAGTAAAGGATTTCATACAGCTCTGACTGCAAAGAAGAAAGAATGAGCTATGACTAATAGGAACTGATCATTTCTAAACATTAATCTGTTATAAAACAATGAAAAATAAAATGAAATCTACTTTATCTTCATAACAAGAAAACAAGAAGGTAACAGGTAAGGAGGAAAATTAATGAAAGACTGAATTTAAAATATGCCAGTACCAAATGCAGATAGTTTATCTCATTCTTCTGGAAGGCAAATGATTATACCCCATCTGATATTTTTTAAAAATAATAAAACAAACAAAGGTAGAAGCTAATTTGGAATAATTAGTCAAAAGATTCAATGCTGAGGGTGCAGATGTAGAACTGTACAGACTTTCAGTACAGTCTTAGGGATTTAATGCAGAGATAAGGTCTAGAATTCCTGATGTCTCAGAGCTTGTGCCTCCAGTCTCTTGAATTCTCAGCATCTAAAACTACAGATACAGGCAGGTTAACCAGCCCATATATTGATAGCTGGCTGTCACAGAAAGAAGGGTTAGGAGAGGAGTTAACAGTCCCTCTGTTTGCAATACAGTTACCATGTCATTTTAAATGTAAAACCCTCAAAAAGGGGCCAGTCAAGAAGGGAAAAAAAACCCAAACAATTGATGCCCAACTATGCATGGCATCTTTATGGTTAGTCACTGTCAGATGCCCAGACAGCTAAAGAAAAACCATGTTCTTCCACACTTCCAGCTAGCTGGTGTTTGTTGTAGTCCCCTAAGACACTGCAGGTGTTTGCTACCTGAGTAGATGGAATTTCCCTTTTAAAGGCTCTCCCAGATGGAACATGACTAAAAGATGTAGGATATGTAGTAGGTGCTCTGAGAAACAACAAAAAGGGCTCTCACAGTAGCCACTGAGTTACTGAGCCCTCCAGTTACAGTTGGGCCCAAGAGTTACTCTGTTTAGTAATTCACCAGGTTTACATTCTTGACTCAAAATACCAGGAGTAATCAGGCCATATGGACTAACTGGCTGCCAGTTCTTTTCTGACTTTCCTCCCTTTTTATATTTTTTTTACCTTCTTTTACTATAGAAAATTCAAATCCATTTTGATTTAAACAAGCATGAAAACGTTTCCAAAACTAATAAATTAATGCAACATGTGTGCATACATGCATGAAGTGCATTATTATTAATGTTTCCAATTTAGTAACAGATGAAATTACTGCTTGTTTAAAAAAGCACATACTGATACTTCACATGCCATGTGTCTACCTGAAGTGAACAAAATCCAAGCAATCCTAAATTCCATATTTACGTTTTCCCAAAGTGCTAAATTCACTCCACAGTGCAAACTGCTGCAATATAGCTTTCTATACCAAAAAAAATACATGCTTAACAGCTATCCTTCAATCATCTAGGAATCTGAGATACCTTAAAAATGTACTTATCTGATGTAGATTACACAATTAGAAATATTTGACACACACAGGTGCAACCCTGTGTTGTAATATTCAGAGAGCTTTGTCCAAATTCAGGAAAAAAAGGGAATTTATGACCTTCTGAAGGAGGACAAGAAACTCAATAGGACTACAGAGATGTTGTGGGTTATGCAGGGAAAAAGAGCAGAAGGGCCAATTCCCAGATAGAGCTTAATCTGCCTGCTGCTGTAAAAGAGGGTAAAAAAAATATCAGCAACAACAACAAAAAAATCAGCAACAAAAGGATGGCCAAGGAGAATCTCCACCTTTTATTGGATGCAGGGGGAAACTTGGTGACAAGAACTGAGGAAAAGGCTGAGGTACTCACTGCTTTCTCTGCCTCACTCTCTAACAGTCAGACTGGTTGTTCTTATTGTACCTCAGAGCTCTCTGAGCCTCTGAGCTGGAAGACAAGGACAGGGAGCAGAATGGAGTCTCGTAATCCAGGGGGAAATAGTCAGTGGCTGCTACACCACCCAAGTCTACAGGGCTGGATGGGATCCACCCAAGAGCTGAGCATCATCACATGCAGGACAACCCAGGGAATCAGCCCCAGCCAAGGTGGGTTTGTGACAGGCAGCTCCTGTTTTACTCACCCAGCTCCTTCTGTGACAAGGTGACACCCCCTCAGTGGGTGAAGGAAAGGCTGTGGATGTGCTTCCCTGGATTTTAGAAATCCCTTTGGCACTGTCTCCCACACATTCTCCTGGGCACACTGGCTGCTCATGGCCTGGGTGGGCCCCTGCTCCACTGGGTATAAAACCAGACTGGTGGGGAAAGGAGCCACATCCTGCTGGGGCTGGGCACCAATGGAGTCCCCAAGGCTCCTGTTTAATATCTTTATTGATGATCTGGACATTGGGATTGAGGGCACACCCAGTGAGTTCCTGGCCAGCACCCAGCTGGGTGTGAGTGTGGCTCTGCTGGAGGGCAGGAAGGCTCTGCAGAGGGATCTGGACAGGCTGGATCCATGGGCCCAGGCCAGTGGCCTGAGGGTCAACAAGGCCAGGTCCTGGCTCCTGCCCTTGGCTCACACCAAGCCCCTGCAGCTCCAGGCTGGGGCAGAGGGGCTGCAAAGCTGGGAAAGGCCCTGGGGGTGCTGGGGACAGCAGGGCCAGGGCAGTGACTGTCCCCTGTGCTGGGCACTGCTGGGGCCACACCTCACATCCTGGGGCACTGCTGGGAACCTCAGCACAAGAAAGACATTGAGGGGCTGGAGCGTGTCCAGGGAAGGGAAGGGAGCTGGGGAAGGGGCTGGAGCACCAGGATGGGCTGAGGGAGCTGTGGGGGCTCAGCCTGGAGAAAAGAAGGCTCAGGGGGGACCTTGTGGCTCTGCACAACTCCCTGACAGGAGGGGACAGCCGGGGGGGTCGGGCTCTGCTCCCAGGGAACAGGGACAGGATGAGAGGGAACAGCCTCAGCGTGTGCCAGGGGAGGTTCAGGTTGGACACCAGGAGGAATTTTGTCATGGAAAGGGCTGTCAGGCACTGGAAGGGGCTGCAAAGGAAGGTGGTTGAGTCACCAGCCCTGGAGGTTCAGAAGATGTGTAGATGTGCTTAGGGACAGGGTTTAGTGTTGGCCCTGGAAGTGCTTATTTTATGTTTGGACTTGATCTTAGAGGTCTCTCCCAACCTAAACAATTCTATGATTGGTTACAATTCGCTCTGCTTTCTTAGTGGTGAAGAAAAATTCTTGTTTTAATTCATTTTAAACAATGCTAATTTATTAAATGAAATAATTTATGAACAGAAAGTCCAAAGGAAGTGTTCTGATGTTAAGCAGCTTCACAAGTGGTAAATTACTTTTCCCCTTAAAATCCAGTCAGGGAAAAGAGAAAGAACACAGACAGCTTTGTTACAATTAGTTCCCATGGCAGTGGCTCTATTTGCAGTTCTTCATGTAGAGCCACCATCTCCTTCTTGATGTAGTAACACCTTTACTGTGTCAAAACCTGGGGAAAATGCACACACACAAGCTACCACGGAGTAGGGAGGCTGATTCTCACCAGGTGTAAATGGCTCAAAAGCTGGTGGAGCACTGCCAAGTTACTCCAGCTGAGAATCAGCTCCACATAGACCCACTCCAAACTTACTTGGCTATCTGTGTTTCTCTTAGAATATCACCAAAGGGCTCATTGCAGTGCCCAACTGTGTTTACATCTTTGAAACATTCTGAAATTGCCGCTGTCTGGGACTACAGTTCAGACTGCAAAAAGAGCTGGTAGTCCTTTTGTTCAAGGAGAAAAAAAAATGGGGGGGAAAGGCAGCAAAACAACAACTACAAAAAGGCACTTTAAACTTTAAAATCAGCTCTGTCTCATAAAATTAAACTTTCAAGCAAATGTGAAAAATAAAGAGAAAACTGCTGTGGGGGATAGCAATTTCACTCGTGTGGTTTATGAACTGCAGGAAAGTGAAGCCAATTCCCCATAGAGAGATTACAGGTCTCCTCTTCTACAGGTCTTAAATTAAAAACCAGCTGAATCCAAAGTGAGCTAGTTTACTGGATCAGAAGATTCAATTATTTCTGCTAAGTAACTGAACGTGAACTACTTCCTTTTAATAATACACAACTAATAATTACTGCCCAAGAAAGGACTTTTTCCTACCAAGCTAATTAAACTAAAGCAATATATTTTTCAACTGCTCTCAAATTTAACTAAAGCGAGGAACATTGAAAAGCAAGTAAATGCAAATCTCCACTCACATAAAGAAATACAAAGCCATGCAAAATGTTCAGAATTTACAAGAAATAGGATTTGCCCCAAATGGTTATGTTGAAATCAGTATCATTTCTGGTCTATATTCAGCACACATGCACGTGTGTGTCCTGCACACTTGTACAGACACGGTGGAAGAGCTTTACAGCAAAGTGGATATAAAGCACTTTTGGCTTCATTACCTGCTTAAACTCCCCCTGCAAGAGGTCACAGTGAAATGTGTTGAAGAACTGATCCATATCCCTAATGCACAACATGCAAGAGGTGTCTTAAAGAACTGATTTTCCTCTGTTGTGATACTCTGGGATTGAGCTGTTCCAGACTCCTCAGCCCCAGGCAATGCTGAGAAGAAATGTTATTTGAGAGAGAATATTTTCTGGAATGTTCATCAACAAGAAAAGAAAAAAAAAAAGTGATATTCTAAACTGCTGTGACTAGGAATACTTAATAACTAGAATTTATTGCATTGGTTTGACCATGATGGCATTTATGGACTACAATAGGTGCAGTTCAGTCTACATTTTCATTTGTTCACATAACTATTGCAGAGTTTTATTAGTTAATAACAGCTGTACTCGTTCAACATGGTATAGAAAATTCACTTGGAGTTAACAAATTTTTATTTTCTTCCATGCACTTTTTTTTCTGAAATGTTAATGATTTTTGCTAATTCATTTCAGTCACTTAATTTGTATGGAAGCATTCATTAAAAAGACCTCTCTTGAATTCAGTATGATTGCTCACACAAGCAATAGCACCTCTATACTCAGAGCCTGAGGAATGACATTCACATCTCCTGTATTTTCAAGTCATGCAGAAAATGAAATGCTTTCCAAGACAAATTCATCACATCAAATGCACCAATTTAAGCTAATTTGTTGTTGTTGTTGTTAAACAAAAGAAAAAATAAGGAGAAAAATGATCCAGTGGTCCATTCCTGATGGTGAAACAGCCAGAATGTTAAATCTCACTTTCTGCCACTGGAAAACCTTTCACACTCCAGAAGTTCAGTATCGTTCAGTTCTCCACACCACTTTCCCTGAACAGCTGAGCTCAATAGATCAAAATAATTTGCAGGAAAAACCATGCTTATGATCTTCCATATGCTGCAGACAAAACTAGAAGTGCATTGTGGTTTTAAGTTGTTTTAAAAGCACCACTTCCAAAATGGAAAATGGCTTCTTGTAAGTATAAAAGAGGAAATAAAAATATCACTCCAGCATTCTGTTAAAAAACAATTAAACCTGTATCTATGTGCCTCAGACTGATAATATATTTTAACAGGATAATGAACTCTTTTTTTCTCTCTTCTGAACATGTTGCTATTTCTTACACATCTGTCATGTCTTACCTACCTCATACTGAATGCCTGAAATAAAGTATCTTCAGCATTCTCACCACAGTAATACAGCTACATCAGGTAGGCTTAGATGCCAAACTTCTCTCAAAAATTTCTGAAACCTGAGATGCCTCATTTCTAAATAATGAGTAGAGTCTATTATTCCCACTGACTACTTTGCTTTTTTTTCCAAGAACCACGTCAAGTCTACCTAAATTACTCATTTCTATTGCCTGCCTCAAAGTCACTAATTAGAACAACTCCAAATAGTTCCAACTTCAACAATCAGGGAACATCTACCACTTTTAAAACATATTTCTGAGCAGCCAAAACCCAGTAGTCTATAATTCATCCATATCCAGGATTTCTGCATCCATCCAAAGAAAACTGTAACACAGACATGCAAACAAGCCACCTGCTCAGAAATCTACTTAATCTGAAGTCTGGAAGAATTTTAGAGGGAATTTTGCTTCAGGAGACAGCACAGAAGCAAACACACTTCAGTTATTTGTATTTTTATCTTTTGACCAAATGAAGGTGCAGCAAGAAGAGAACATAAAAGGATCAGGTATTTTACTCAGAAAAACATATCCAGTATGGTTTTGTCCATATGGATTTGTCCAAATTATGTAACAATTGGATTGCCTATGCATTTTTGTTATGTGGAAGATGCTAAATAGGTTTTTTGATTTGAAAGGGCACATAACAACTAAGAATTGGAATGGTCACTTTGAGGCAGAAGTTCTTGCTCTCTGTGAATTCTGGGGAGTGAAACCCCTTGAGCTGCTGCTGCTGCTCTACATGGAAACCACACTCCCATCCTGGGAGGTTTATTATGTTAAATGAAGTCAATATTTTATTTTAATACAGTTTCATTTTAATTGATGTTCACCTCAATGACTGAAAATTTGTACAAGGTCCCAGAAAGTAAACATTAGATGATTCATCACTGGCAGCATGAAAGCGTGTCCCTCTCATGAAATAAATCTATAAATCTTTGCTGATGGAAACTGAGTTCAGTGAGGAATGAAAGAGACTATTACAGCTGTTCTTGAAAAGATGGAGAAGGAAGGCACTGAAATGGAGGCCTGGAGTCTGTGTGGAATCAAAATAAGGTTGCCTCAGTCTGGCCCTTTGCATGCTCTTTGAAACTGCCTTGATTACACATGGAAGTTACCAGCCTTTCTATACAAAGTGCACACACACAGAGAGGAAAGAGAACATTTGACAAGGAGTTAATGAACACAGTCACCTACTCTGTGAAAAAAAACAAAAATCAGACAAGAAAATAACAGCTCAGATGAGAGATACACACCCATGGCTAAGCACTCCTGACCACACTGGATGCACAGCTTGAGTAAAAACACTTGGCTGGAATAGTCCAGACAACTGCAGTGCACCAAGAAAAAAAAACAACAGGTTGGAAGAAATTTCCAGGTCTCCAACCAAAGGGGCATGATGATTTGGAGAATAAGCCCCCTGTCAAGGCTGCTTTGGGCTGATACTCACTAATGCAACCTACATGTTGATGTCCTTTAGACTGGAAGGAATTCATCCATCTCCTCTGACAAAGCCAGAACTCACAGGGTGGGCCTCACCCAGTTTGCTAAACTTAATATAAACAAGACTTGAACAGAAAGAAACTGCTCCCCACATACACAGCCTTAACTTTCCTTCCTCAGTTCCCAATTTTGGAAAAATAATGTGCCACTAGAGCTGTTGGTCCATATGCAAACATGCCAGACCAAATCAAACCAATGTTCCATTGGAGGGAAGCTACAAAACCCCAGGAGTCCAGCCCAGGCATCTGTCATTGCAGGACAAATGGTCACAAATGCCCTTCTAGGCTGACATTAATATTTGCTCTCCCACCTTCCCTAACTGGGAAATTAAGAGTTTCTGAAGTTCAGAAGGCCTTTAGCAAAAGGATGAAGGAGGAAATGAGAATACATAGACACTAGGAAAAAAAATTTACTTCTGCAAAAAGAAAAATGAGGTTCTGTTTCACAGGAATAGATTCCTCCAGAAAATTGAAGCCGAGTAAAAATCCACTCTGGATAATGAGTCTGGAGGCAATCTCATCCAAAGGGGCTTCTTTAAGCTATCCAGGCCAATATGTCATTTAGAATAATGAAACTGTCATATGTTTGCAAGAGAGTTGTGACTGTCCCTTCCTTTCCCACATGGTGGAAAATGGAAAAAAAGTGCTGAAAGAGATAAAATGCTCTCCTGCTCCCTTGTATACTTGCTTGAAAGCAGGAAGACCAAAGTTTCTCCTGCAGCTGTATACATCTGCTTACAACTATTATGGAAAATCAGTAGTCAGGAAAAAGATCTTCTCCTTCTGCCACTTGCATTTCTTTTGCACTATCAAGTAAAATGTGTTCTCTTACCCTGTCACTAATGCACAATAATCCACTTCTTAATAGAAAGGCCACTTGCCATTTTCCACAAGATCAGAGCATACATACAGAATACCTGTCCTTTAGCAGATGCACATCTTTTCTACAAACCTCAGAGACCTGTTCTCATGTCAATACATAAACCTTTATAGGCACATGCACCTTTATAGGCATTTGTTTTTACACAGCATTTCTGAATAACAACTGTAAAAGGATTAACATAGAATGGACTAATTCAGCAAGCACAGCAGATCTTGTGCACTGAATGCATCAGGTCTTTTCATGCAAACACAGTGTGTAACTGTGCAATTAAAATCTTTGGCAGTACAGAAACAAGCGTGGATGGTATAGTCTGTCTTCAAGCTGTGGCTAGTAGTAAAACTCTTACCTGCAAAATAGTACTGAGGGGACAGGGGAGGTGTGTGATGAACTACAACAGAAGGCTGAAAATCTGTAACTCAAATACTCACTAATAAATTATTAGTATTGGTCCATGAATAATGTCATCGTAGAGTTAATACCCTGCCTGATAGCACAGAACCCTGTCTGATGACAAAGACCTTCTGCTTCAGATCCAAATGCAAACTTCCACCATTATGTCACCTTCCTGACTTCTGAACCAGCCATTGGGACCATCTACTGCTTGTAGTGAGTGTGATAACAAGAGCAAACTCCTTGTTGCAAGGCCTTTGTTGCTACCTGCCCATTTTAGGTGTCTGCCTGATACACAGCTCTAGCTCCATAGTGGGATTGACAAAATCACAGAAAGATGGCTCAAAAAGGACTTCTGAAGATCTCCAGTCCAACCTACCACTCACTACCTCTCATCACCACTAGATCTGGTCAGCCATGACTGTCTAGCCAAGTCTTGGAAACACTTAAGGATGTTTTCTCTGCCACCTCTCTGGTGTTCCTGCTTGCTATATTTTTATTTCTGTTACATGATTTATTTTTTTTTGTTACTGAAAAATAAATTAAAACCCTCTTGAAAATGGCTTCATCCTTGGGAAGTCTTAGCAGTCCCAAATACATTATATGGAATCATTACATAGAATTATTTGGGTAATTCTATCTGCCTCATTATATTGAATTATATGGAATCATTACATAGAATTATTTGGGTTATTCTGTCTGCCAGTTTGTCTATCTTCATAACGGGTCAGAACAAAAAGGGTGTTTAAAAGTATTTTTCAACCAGAAGCTTTCCATTTTACAGTAAATGTTATTGAGGAACTAAAGTCTTCTCTTTTACATTCAGAGCAACTATGGCTACTGTCTGCACATGATTGTTTCAAGGTCTGTGAATATGTTCTGGCCATGCCCTGGCTTTTGCTGGGATGAAATGAGAGTGCATTTTCCTGTAACTAGTTTTTGCAACAAAAATCAGGGTGGCCAGACTTTACACTGAAGAAGACCCAGCAGTTCCCAGCATCTGGGCTGTTCTGAAGGAAGTGCATTGGGAAGAGCAGTGCCAGCAGGTCAGGGAGTGATCCTGCCCCTCTGCCCAGCCCTTGACCAGTGGGGCACATCTGGAGAGCTGTGTCCAGCTCTGGGCTCCTCAGCACAGGAGGGACAGGGAGCTCCTGCAGCGGGGCCAGCCAAGGCTGCAGAGATGATTGAGGGCCTGGAGCATCTCTGACAGGGAAAGGCTGAGGGAGCTGGGGCTGTCCAGCCTGGAGAGGAGCCCCAGCTGAGAGGGGCCCTGATCCCTGTGTGTCCCTGTGAGCAGGGAGGGCTCAGGGCAGGGCCCAGGCTCTGCTCCGTGGGGCCCAGCAATGGCACCAGAGCAACGGGCAGGAGCTGAGGCCCAGGAGGTTCCAGCTGGACATGAGGCACAACTTCTTCCCTGGGCAGAGCCCTGAACAGATTGTCCAGAGAGGCTGTGGAGCCTCCTCACTGGGGATATTCCAGAACCAGCTGGGCACAATCCTGTGCTCTGGGATGGCCCTGCTGGAGCAGGGAGGGGGGACCAGCTGACCCTCTGAGGTCCCTTCCAGCCTGACCCATCCTGGGGTCATGTGAAGCACATTCCATTCTTACTGATGCCCTGCTCAGCTCATCCAGATCTGGCAGCCAGCCCCACATGCACTGTGAGAAGCATCATGCCCCTGGGCCAAAGAGAGATCCCCTTTGCATTCAGCATTGCTCTGGACACATGTAAAATCTTGGTATTCCTGGATTTCTCATGAAACTTCTGATGTTCTCACACTTCTCCTCCTTATCATCTATCCTGATAATCCATGGTCCAACATATGGCTTTTGCAAGTACTAATTCCTAAGTAGCTGCTTCTGTGCACTGCAAGTTGCATTTCAAAATGGCTGCTCCCTGCTCAATGATAATACTTGTGTAATTAACAATTAAGACTGTTATATTTTCGTTAGTGAGTAGAGGCTCAATCTGGCACTTGAATTCTTGCCCTTGGAGCCCAGGAGAGTTAGAGCATTGGTTTCTGAGACAAAACACTGTCCCATTTCTTCTGTTCAATTAAAAATAACCACTTAGTTTTAGATAATAATAGAGGACAAAATACCAAGTGCTATTAAAAATATTTAACCACACACAAGTGGTACATATTTAAAAGACCTCAGAGACTGGCATGTTATGCAAACCAATCAAGCTCTCATGGTTTAATTTGCAACTAAAACATTTTAAATAGAAGTAAAATCTAATCTGTACAGGTTATATAGAAAAAATGCAGATTACTACAGCAAAAGACACTAAGTTAATCTTGCTTGGCTTTCACTCAGACTTTAGTGCAGTGTTCTCAAAGTATTTTGCAACTATTGATTAACGTGTTTTATGAATGAGGGGTATCTCTAGCTTCTAATTATTTCTACAAAGGGTGATGTAAGACAGAAGGTCAACGCTGCAACCAGAAATGGAAAGTCTAAGTGGATATTCTCAAAGCAGAAAAAGAAAATTATTTTAGGATACTAGACAAGGAACTGGATGAAATTTAACTTTCTTATGGAGTTCTGAGACCTTAAAGAACTTTCAATTTTGAAGTCTTGACTATGTTCAAATATATTTTCTGATGGGCTAGCTTGATAATGCTAGGTAAAAAAAAAAAAAAAAAAAAAAAAAAAAGATTCACCATGTAAAGTTCAGCAAATTTCTGTATCCTTTTAGAGATTACATTACTGTGATGTAGAAAGAAACTGAGGTTGATTTCCCTATGCTATGACAACTCTCTCCTTTTAGGGCAAAAAAGTATAGCAACAGAAATGCCAAAGAACAGTGATGCTCACTAGGCACAGGAGTGTACCACAGCCTGAAATCCAGCAGCAGCTAGTCAAACCCCCACAAAAGAGCTGCTTGTCTGCCCAAGCTTTCTGACTGCTGGGCTGGCTGATGGGACTCTGCAACTTCTGCATCTCTTGCCCTGATAGATTAATGAAGATGTTGATGTTTCCACTGGACATGTCACCCAACTGGCCTGGAAACTTCATTCAGTGAGTAAAAAAAAACCCCAGTTTGGGTGGAAGACTTTCATCAAGATTCTCTCCCAGATGGAAAAAAAGCAGATATCTTCAGGACACCTCTCAACACTCAACTTCCTGGACCATAAGGGGGTGGGAGATGAGTTAGCAGCACAGTGAAACATGGAGTGTGGAAGAGTAGCTGTAACCTGGAGTTGCAGAAAAGATGGAAAGCATTCTTTTTACTTGAAGGTAATGTGTTTTTTTACTTGAAGGTAATGTTCTTTTTACTTGAAGGATAGGTCATGGCAGATAGTTCAGGCAACTTGTGCAGAGTGACAGGATTTGCACACAAAGAGAATGTGGTAGAGATGATTTTACAGAAAGGTTATTGATGGGTTAGTGGGTGAACAAAAGGTTTTCTCAACAGGTTTTTACAGATCTAGTCATGCACAGAAAGCTCAAATGGTTCTCTTTTGCCTCTACGTAGTACCACTTTATAGATAGTGTTTTACTTCAATTTCATTTCTCTAGACTTCCATGCAACTTTTGGTACTTCACTGCCTGGAAGATTATTACTGACACTGAAATATGGTGCCTGGTTATGAACACTGCAATGAAGATATGAGGTTGCCAGACATATTGTAAACAGAGCATAATTACAGTATTTACAGTTGAACATCAAAATGGGAAAAGATGCCAAGTGGCATTTCTCAGAAGTTAATATTGGGACTGATACCATCTAACATCTTCCCAAATAATTTGGAAAATTAAGTAAACTGCACATTGACTGCACACACTGTACACACAAGAGGAAGATGAACTAAAACACAGCAGGTTGGTAGGCTGAAAAAAAAAAAAACCAGAAAGATCTGGAGGTCTGAGAGGGAGAAAGAGAAAGGTGCATTTAAGAAAGAAACTAAGCTAGACAAATGTAAAATAATAAGCTCAGACAAAATTAACACCCATCTCAAGTAACCAAATGGGGAAAAGCCAATTTTCATTAAAAAAGAAAAAGAATTCAAGAGATTTCACAGTTTATTCACGCTGAAAATTCACATCAGGGTATATGCATCAGGTTTGACAACTTGTTTGCTACATTTCAGCCTGATGTGATGTTAAAAGGAAGAATAATATATTCCCTTAAAACCTTGCCTGTTAAAATACATTTTTACTCATTTCAAACATAAACCAAATGCTCACGAAGACCCAATTTACAGTCCCATCAGCAGAAATAATAAACAGCAGTGTGACATTAGTAAGAGACACAGAAGCAGCACATACAAGGAAGTCAAGAGCTAAAGTCCATCTGTGTCAAAGGGCTCTAGGTGTCCACTATGCAGTATAGCAAAATCCATGAAATTTTAAGCTGCCATTGAGTTGTTGACTTTAGAAGCTCAGCTAGACCTTGGGGAAAGCTATTACTTTATAAAAGAAAGTAAGATTCTGAGGGATAGCAATAAAAAACCTTCAGAGTTGCTGAAAGAAGCTCACTGAGTTAAATGACTACTGTGTACACTAATGAACCTCCAATATTATCTGTAGGATGAAAATTGTCAAAAGAATGTGGCCTTGCAATAAAATTAACCTGTAATTAAATAAACTCACCAAGGATAGAAAACATATTTTCTGACACAAAAGCCCCCTGCATGGACTGTTAAACAACTGCTCCTAGCTGAAAGTTTGAAGAGCACACCATCTTTTTTCCCCATCATTATTTGGTTAACCATACCCACAGTACAGTACATTATTTTGTCACAGGAATGATTCATTACAAGAAAATATAAAAACTTTATCAAAGTGAGTGTTACTTTTCTTCCTAACACAGCAATCCAGATACAGCTGATGCAGACAAAATGGCTGATGTGATAGAAATCAACAATATTTCTTTTAATATATATGCTTAAAAACCTGCTTACCAAGGGGAGCCATATATTCTGAATCCCCTCACCGTCACTTCAGAGTCTTGAAGATAGATGCAGTTTGTTAGAAGAGACTGTACATTTTCATAGCTCTCTGGCTTCAGTTTAGAAACAGAGGGGAAATAGTAAAAGTCCTGCTTGATTAAGTCAGCCATGAATTCCTGGTCAAAGGTCAATTCATGATTTCCTGCTATCACAATCTTGTATTCATAGGGCAGGCTACCTAAAACAGTGAAAAACAAACAAATTACTTGTTTTGTGGAAAATTTGATCAAAGCAAACAGACAAAGTGTTATCGATTCCTGTAATATGCTCACATATTTGAAACAATTGAGCCTACCCCTACTACATGTTATTGTAATTCCTGCTGATTTCAGGTAAATGACATTACTGTCTTTTTCATGGCACACTATGATTTAGCATGCTTAGCATTAATGTGTTGAAATTACTTTCAACTCATCAACCTTAAAAACCAGTCTGCAGACTTCTGCTCTACTATTTACTTCTAGTTAATTGCCATTTGTGCTGCAAGTATCATTTACTGTGACAGTGATGATAACTCTTTGACAGAAATTAGGGTTCAAAGAAGATCAGTCGTAATGCTTCATAAAATCATGTCAGCTCTCTTCTCCCAGAGCCGAGGTCTTTGTCAGCCTTTACTGACGAGGTCTAACACTCAGAACTTGGGTCAGCCAGAGGGGTCTTTGCCCTGACATTAATACCAAGCCTTCAAGCAAAGGCATGGATTCAGTTTGGCTGTCAAAAATCCACATCCCACAGTGAAATATCACTGTTTGCCTCTACCCAATGTTTTTTTTTTTTCCTGCTCCATTTTCTCAGTGACTCCCTTAGCTCCGTGGACTATAATTTAAAGTGACTCATGTTCAAGAATATTTTACAACCCGTATTTAGTGAAAAACCTTAGAACAACCTCCTGATGAAGGCAAGAATATATATGCCCACACACGTGGGCTCTTCCTGAGAGCAGCACTGAAACAGAAACTTTCCACCTGACTCCGCATTTGGATATTCACTGGATTCTGCCCCTGAGAGCTGGCATTGCCTGTGTCAAACAGCTCAGCACAAACCTCCCAAGCACATCTGGGAGGAAACAAAGACAGAAACTGTGCAAAGCTGCATTCATTAGCTTTGCTTCTGCACTGTTAATTTGTATCAGGATGAAGACGGTCAGAAGAGGAGATTGGGACCAGAAAGGAATATTTTATTGAAAATTAAACCCACCTTGCATAACAGCAATTTTGTAGGGTTTTAATTTTAGAAATGCATTGTTGGTAACATAAAAATCCTTAGCCATGGCCCAAGCTTAACCTGGAGGCAGGCTGTTTAGAGAATGCAAAAAACCAGTTAATATGCAATGGCAAAAAAACTGACATGAGTAGGACTACAGAATAAAATGCAAGAGTGTGATTCAGAGTTATGGAAACTGAAGACAGAACAGTGCTAGCTTAAGGGAAGTGACACAGGGCTGAACTTTGCCAAATGAAGACCGGGGTGATCCTGAAGTACAAGTTTCAGACACCTGTAACACCTGTATGAGGAAAGCTGATAGCACAGGTTCTAGTCTTTCCTATGGACCAAATACATATGTGTCTTTGGAATATTTAACAAAAACCCTTTTCAGATACTTATAATTACATGTTAAATGTTCAAGATTCAATAATTTACTGAAGGGCTTCTCCATTTTGTTGCTGAAACACTTAGCATTTAGAAGATGTGTATTCTACCTGTACAAGCTTTCCAGGTGTGTGCACAGATGCACACACAAGTTAAAAATGTTATTTACATGTTGCAGTATGTATGGGTATCTTCAGGCCATACAGGAATAAAG
>JANPWX010000157.1:112938-131744 GCA_024734555.1 Trochalopteron elliotii | reverse complement strand
ATCACAGACAATTCAAACGCTTCCAGGTGCATCAGTTATTCCCACAACTGCACCCAGGATGAAAAAAGATTCTGCACTGTGTCTTTGTGTCCATGGCACATGGCTGTGCCAACCACCAGCAAAACCAGCTGGACAAAGGGAGTGATCTTTCTCCTCCATGTAGCATTTGTGAGACCTCCTCTGGAGTGTGGGCTCCCACCCTGGGCTCTTCAGTGACAGGAAAATTACTGAGAAACTAAGGCAAGTCCATCAGAGAGCTGGCAAGGTGGCTGGGATGAGGGGAGAGTCTGAGATCTGTTCAGACCCAGAGAAGATGCAGGTCAGACCCTGCTGCTGGTCTGCAACCACCTGAGTTCAGGAATAACACAAGGGCAAGTCCTTCCCAGAGGTGCATGACAAGCAGCAACGGGCACAAGTGAGAACATGCTGCAAGGAAAGAATTTTACCATGAGGATGGTAAAAAAGTGAAAGAGGTGCCCTGAGCTGCTGGGAAATCTCCTCCCTTGAAGGCACTCAAAGATCACCGGGCCAAGGTTCTGGTCTCTAACTATGCCTGCTTTGAGGAGGAGGCTGGACTCAATGTCCTCCAGAGGTCCCCTGCATCCTCCCTAATCCTCTAGGTTCCTGTCAATCCACACTGGAAAACAAACCAGAATTTTAAAGAGGCTGCAATGCTAAAACAAATCCAAACCTCATTTTGTGTTGCGGTTGTAATGGAACAAATCGATGGCAGACAGGCAGTTTTTAACAGGACTAGAGAGTATGTTCCATTAACTCTGGTGTAAGTTTGTCACACTATCCATCTAGCAGATGAGCAGGACTAAATCCCCAACTGATAACCAATTAACATTTGATGCTAGCATATGGCTTTGCTGGTGGGCAGGTAGCAAACTCGGTATTAATACAGAAGCTCTGTGTGTACAATGATATTAAAGAAAAATTATGTCTGTCACAGGAATTCTGCACACATATCCAGGACAAAATTAATTCCCCAGAAAAAATTAAGGCAGGAAGCATGTAAGAAACAGATCTGCCCTTCAGGAGTGCCAAGAAACACATGCAAGAACATATGCTATGGGAGTCAAAGATGTAATTTCAAACAAAGAAAAAAAAAAAACCAAAAAAGAAGAAGAAAAGTTATGAAACTGGGGGAAGTTTTGTTGGGTTTTTTTTCTGATATCTTCTTTTGACCAGCCAAAACAAGAGAAGTGTTTTTGTCCAAAGTCCAGGGATCCTTCTGTTCTTGGCACCTGAGAAGATTCTGCTAAAATTTGCCTCTAATCTGGACGTAAGATGCAACTAGAATTGGTTGGAAAAAATTTAGCTAAATATTTTTCTGTATTAAAATACCACTTGGATGGAATGGGATATATTTGGAAATTCAGTCTTTCTGACATTATCAAGGAGAAAAAACATGAAGTAAAACGTCCATTTAAAATATTTTGGGGTGAATAAAAATTTCACTCTAGACAAAATTTCACCTTTTTTTTCCCTAAAGTAAGTGTCGGGTTTTTTTCCTCTCATGATGTTTACCTTGCAAGAAACTAAAACTATTTTCCTTCATAATCAACCTCTATCCACTTCATCCTATTTGGATTTGGAATGAAATATTTATAAATCAAAATCCTCTCAGAAACACACTGAGGCTCAGCCAGGTTCAGCCCTGGACTTCAGAGCTTTCTCTTTCAGGCCACATTCAAATTTTGCCTTCTGCCAATTTGGGATGGGGCGCCAAGCCACCATCCACTCTGTCAGCCTCTGTCTTAATGTGGGATAAGAGATTTCTCTCATCCTTTTCCTTCTTCTTGGCTACACGGCTCTTTATCTTTCCTGCCTTATTTTCCCCTTTCCATTTTGTAATCTCCTCTTATATGCAGTAAAAAATGCTGGAGACACATTATCTTGCTCTTAATTTAGCAGTTTTAGCAAAATATATCTTTTTTCTTAGGGAGAACACAGAACTTGTAGAAGTACAGTGCTTTAGACTTCCGTCTGCTTGTCACTCACTCCATATCTGTCTGAAACTGCCCAACAGATTGAAAAGCCATTTACTATATAAAGACCTCACAGGTAATTATGTTCCCTTGAATTTCCTGAAAGTGTTTAAGGTGAATAGTGCCCAATCTGAAGAAGAGGTTTCAAAGGAATGAGGCAACTTGGAACCCACAGCAGGTCTATGAGACAAGATCCAAGAAGTCAGGCAGCAGAGGCTCCGCTCCCAGGACAACTCATCACACAAAAAAAATCAGCCCTAAATTTCCTCCATCAATATAATTCCTTATTATTTGAGATTATTTAACTATCAACAAGCTCAGGATATCATATTTAACTTATATGTAGCCAGATGTATTCTCATTTTACAGACTTCTTCACTTCATCTGTGGAGTTTTTATTGGTTTACAGCAAACCTTCCTCAGAAAGTTTCTTAGCCTTCATTTGTTCAGTGTAAGAATGTGACAGCAGTTCTGGTAATGTAATATGTACAGGAATATATATATTCTTTAGCTAGGAACATCTTTGTTTATTCCCTTCATTACTGCAGATTACTAATTAAGAAAATCAACCAAACATCTAATTTTTGCATGTTTATGCACCAATTACAAAATTATTGCGGCAATTTTTAACTTCCAAACTCCAGTAGGTTCTTTTTATGGTGAACATAATTTTTTACAAAATAACTTGAAGTGCTGGGGAACCATTACTTGAACTACAGGCTGCATAATGCAGCTTGCTGAGCAACACTGTCTGCTATTTCTCTGCAGCTGAGCTTGCTCAAAGTGGATTTCTGTGTGCTTAAGGGTTCACCCTGTTCTATCAGCAACCCAGTAAACCAGATTAACACTGCACATAATCCAAGTGCAAATTCATGATGTCCATACTCCAGGCTCCCCTTGTACCAAGTGAGGCATCTTTGTCAGCCTTGGACCTACTTTGAAGCTGGCAGTTGTTATCAGCTCCCAACTTTGCCGAGCTAAATGCAGACTTGTACAGGCAGATGTGTTTTGCTTCTCTCCTGGTATTTCACACTGAGCAGAATTTTTAGTATTCATTAGAAGAAGTGACAATCATGTAAGTGCCCACTTAGTGCTTCTCCACCTCTCATTTCAACCTTTTAGAATACAGCAGTAAGTGATACAGTGGAAAGACTGCATAACTGTCTCAGATTGCTTTTTAGCATCTTTTTGACAGTTCTGTGTTTAAACACTGGGGCTGATGTCTGGGAAATTCACATTAACATACTTTTTGTACGGTGTGTAATCTGGAATAATACTGTAAATGAACACTCCCTCCGAAGTCATCTGTAACCTTCCAGCTGTAGCCATTCTTGCATTGAAAAAGCCAATAATTACACCAAACACTACAACAGCAAACACATAAAACACTGCTCACGTTGGTAAAACAGGATTCCTTAAAATAGACTAAGGCAAATCAAACTAAAAAAACACCTGATAATAATCCAGTTTAGGCTCTTTGATATACTGTGCTTTATACACACCCACACACATATAATAATTGGTCAAAATTACTTCTAAAGGAAAAGTGGCTTCCTTTTATCCCGGTTTATTTAATTACCCTGTAATTATGCAAAACCAGCTCAATGCATAACTAGGCCATTAGAGTAGCTGCAATGAGTCAAGACAAAAGGTTATGTGGATCTGCACCTTCTGTTCACCTGTGGTCTGTAAGAGATGCCTACAAAATTGCAGGAGTGCAATGTCTGCCTGGACTGAACCTTCCTTTGATGTGTCCCCTTAGCTTATGGCACTTGATGGCTTGAAAGTCACCAACTATGTAAGTCACAGTCCATTTTCATAAGTATGGGGCTTGTTTTTTTACTTCCTGAGATAGTTACAGTTTTAATTTTTCTGAGCAGATATAATTCCTGCTAGATCTTTTCTGCCCCCTGAAATATTCCAGTTTTGGTTACAACTTGTATCTGGGGACCACGGAAGGGAAGGAGCTGGGAAAACTGAGTTAAAAAGTAACAATTAAAAAACGTTTTACACTTCCTACATGGATCTCTGTGCACACTGATACAGATTCCTATTCAGATCTTCAGATCCCACGGAGGCTCTTTCACCATCTCCCACTTGTCACCTTCTGGAAGGGAAGACTACAAAGAGCCGTGTGTCATGTCAGCATACGAGGTGCACAGCACTAATAACCATGTTTAATGTTTGTGTACAGTGCTGCACAATAGGTGTTCAAAGTGCTGAGCTGAGAATAATTAATCCTCCAACACATTCATGTGGTAGGTGGATCAAGCATCATTTTCACAATTTTGCAAGGGGGAACAATAAAGAGGCTGTCAAATCTGAAGATGACTAACTAGAATTTGGTTGCCTGTCTTCCTCAGGGTCTTTCAAATATCTCTGCCAAAGGCAATGATAGTTCACAGACTCACTTCCCAGATCTTTCCAGTTCCATGGTTGTTCTCTTCACTTCTGGGGCACACTGCCTTCTAAAGTTACTCTTGTCTGCTAGTCTGGGATAAGAGTGGGTATTTTTATTCACTTGCTCACTTGGAGGGTCAGGGATCTCAGTATTTATGACACCTCAGACTCAGAATCCCGGAGTTTGGCTATTTTGTAGTGCAATACTGGAAAGAGGCAAGCTCAGTACTAGTACAAAGTACAAGAAATTCCCCAGAAGCACATGTGTTTGAAAGGAGGAAATGAGGAAACAATGCTGTAGCATCCATCACCTCTACAGCTCCTCACCACCAGCACAGGAGGTGTACATTGCTTTGGATCATCTTCACAATACAGGGATGCAACTTAAATATTCCTGAGACTCACAGAAGCCAGTTTAATATTCTGAAGTTCCTAGGACATCCTAACTCCCCAGAACTAGAGAAATACTGGGAGAGTGTGTTGCAGTGCACTTTTCTGTGTCTGAGCCTTGGATGTATAAATGCATCCAAGCCACCATACATTTAAGAACTTCAGCAAAAGCAACACCCTTTTTTAGTATGCCCAGTATTTTAAAATTGACATCTGTTCTAAATCCCTACACAGCTCAATGTTTTTCACTGCATTTCCAAAGCCATTCTTTTGTAAATAGATAATTAGTGCTTAAATACTTCTTTCAAAGGGTTTCTACATTAACATAAAAATAGTGTAATTACCGATGGTCAAAATGGCATGACTACAATATATAAATTCTAATTCCTTTTGCTGCTCTGAAGCTGATTTTTTTCCATCTTCAACGTGATTTTAATCTGTTTTAAATGTATTACTGAACTTAAAATACGTACCTGTTAAAAGAGGAAGTAAAATAATTACCATCATTTTGCAAATCTGAGCAGTAAAGCAAAAGGAAAGCTAAGGCTAGTGACTGCAAGTTCTTCTGAAGATCTTTTATCAAGAACTTTAAAAAGTAGAGATGATATTTATTGGCAAATCTCTGGTTCTGTCTACCAAATCTAATACTACTGGATTAGATCAAATACAATCTAATTCTAGAAACAGGTAATTCTGGTAATGCTAGTTACTACAGCTGGTAGACATTTTCACTCCAGAATATTTTTTAGTCTGAAATAAAAATCTTATCCTTTGTGCTGAATTTGCCTAGGTCAACTTCTGAAGTGCATGTCAAATAATGTAATCCTCTTTTTTGTCTGTGTTTGTGTGTGTACAACATGCATGTAATAATATTTTCAGGAAAATACTCTGAAGAGGTAATTATTGTTTTCCATTACAACTCCAAGCCACCTCTTATTTTTTTATTTCCAGTTTACCTTGAACTTGAATCTCAAATAGAAACTCTGTCTTAGGTATTGGAAAATCTCAAGCAAACACACTGAAACAATATACATCACAAAATGTGTTAGTTTAAGTAATCTTCCCAATCCATGCATGGAAGAGAATTCTCAGAGAAAATATGGAAGTACGTGTTGCAGCTTATACCACAGATCAGCTATTTAGTTAAATTTCCAGGAAAGTAACCCACAAGCTCAAAGCGACAGTGGGTCCTGGAGCATACACAATTTGGAAATGATATTACAGGCTTGAGCAAAGGGAATTACATAAGCAACTGAGCCAAGCAGGCAATTTGCAGTGCCAGCTATATGGGAGATAAAAAATAGAGATGGTTTTGAAGTCAGTATTTGACAAGTGTACTAAGGCAGGGCATGCGTCTCTGTATTTGTCCTACAACACATTTGATTGATTTGCAGGTAGGGAAGAAGGGAGTAAATAACAAAACCTAAAACAATGAAAAATCTGCAGATTATTTTTGTCCATCTGAAGTGTTATCATTAAAATCCCCTGAACTGAATGCTGGAAAATTTGCACATGATCAAAGTCACACCATGCATTCTTATAAATCATCAGGAAAGTTCCACTGGATTCTTGGCCTTCTGTTCAGTCCTACCATAAAACATACCATGCACTTCATCTTTTTCTGATTCTTCAAAACTGAATTTTTAAATTTGGAAGAAAAATACAGTAAGAGGAAAACCAGATAAAAAAAAGAAAAAGTTGAGATATGATAACAGGAAAAGGGTCAGTTCAGAAAAAAAAAAAAAAAGGAAAGGCAGTGAGCAGGTTGGCATCATTTGTATGCTTTGTAAACTGACTATTCATCCCCTTTTCCCTTCATTTTCTAAGTTACCTGAAAAACATCAGCAAAATAGAAATCTCACTTGCAAAAGTGCATCACAGTATGTCATGACTGGGCAGTAAGAGGACAGATGAAACTGAACAAAAATTTATGCACAATAATTTTAAAAAATTTGGAAAAAGTACACAAAATATAGATGCAATGATGGGTTCTGAACTAGGTATTACCATTCAGGAAAGACATCGTGGAATTGTATTAGGAAATTTTATGACAATGTTATCTCAATGTTCTGTAAACACAGAATAATCCACAACACAAGAAAGGAAAAGAGAACCAGGAAATTTCATTGTGCCAGAGAATAAATCTGTAGAGTTCTCAGAACATGTGCAGTCCTGGTCTCATTCTTTTTAAAAGGATGTGGAACAAAGAAGTACCAAGAGTGACACAGATGATCAAAGGTATTGAAGGACTTCTGAACAATCTTCAGCCTGAAAAATATCTTAAGGGCAGATATGGAAAGAGACTAAAAATTCTTACGCAGAATAAAGAATGGTAAATTTTTCACTTGCCTCTTCCAGTACTAAGAAATACCAAATGAAACCAGTAGGTGACAGGTTCAGAAAAAGCACAGCTCATCTCACCATCCCTGTCATGCTCTGGAACTCTGTTGCAAAACTGTGTCTGTGCTCAAACTTTGCACAGACCCAAAAGGCAATTAAAATCTCAGAGAAGAAAAATCTATATAGTAAATTAAAAGTAATGCTGGACTGCCCACCAGGCTGAGAAAATAAGCACATCCAAGGATCACCAACATTTCATCTCTTCCACAGGGTTAGACACCAAGCCAGCCCTGGTGAAACCTCAGTTCTCTCCCTGAGAAAGGGCTTAGCGAAAAAGACACATGACAGAAAACAATCACCAAGAACAAACTGAAATGAAGTAGAGAGGTTTAGGGGTCAGAAGTATAAAACTTGGTGACTAAAGAGCAGCCAAAACACAGCACCTGGGCTACCAGCCCCAGGCAGGGACAATACTGGGATGGCGAGCAGCGTTATCCGAGCTGGTAGCGGCCTTTGTGGGAACCCAGGGACAGTCAGAAAAAGAGAACAGATTTTAGGGGATGACTCACCCAGCCGATGTGCCTCTATTAGCACAACACTTGAGCATGTGCTTGATAGAACCATAAGGCCCATGGAAGTTAATGATGGTAATGTAAAACAAATTTTCCATCAGACAGGCACAGGAGTTTTTATGTAAAGCGCAAAGATAAAATCTGAACTTGCTGAAGGGCAAGTTCATCTGGAAAGATGAACCCGAGAGAGACCAGAGTGGCACAGACCCAAGAGGGAACTGAAAACTGAAAGGTGGGAATCAGAGCTGTGCATAAAGACATGGAGCAAAAGCAGGAGGAGGATTTGTGTCTCATGCTTGAGGGGAGGCTGAGATCAAGGGAAGGTGTACCAGACCTAGCATTTATTGCAAGGCACAAACAAAGTCGTAATCTAACGACAGCAGGAGACATGGATTAGACAAAGAACAAAGTAAGTGGGAAAAAGAGCCCTGTGCATGAAGGAATAAACAGGGAAATCTGGCAGCAGCAAGGAAGAGTGTCAGTGGAGGAGAAGCTGGTGCCAGAGTCTGTCAGTTACTTTCTCAAGAAACCAGTAAAATATTAAGGAAGAAGGAGAAGGTTGAGCTGGCTGTGGAGTTGCAAAATCATGGAAGGTACTGGAAGCAGCTGTCTAGAAAAATCAAAACTGTTGAAGACTGATGCCTTCACAAAAAAAAAATGGACAGCCACCAAAACCTTCTGAAATTCCTTCCCAATGGCAAGGCTTTTAATCATTCTGCCATTCAGTGCAGATTTTGTGAACACTCAATATATTCAAGAGTTGATAACCTGCTCATTTAAAACAAACAAACAAAAACTTTATTAAAAATTTAAGTTAAAATTTTATTTTAAATTGCCAAAAAGCTAAACAAAAACCTTTTAACTTCCTGTATCTCAAAGATGTTCTTGCAAAAATATCACTCCAACCACCAAGATCACCTTTTCCAAGCGCACGCTACCATGAAATTGGAAGCATGCCTGAAAAGTCAGAAAATTAGGCCTTTTTTTTTTTTTTGGAATAAAAATGATGAAGAGAACATCACAGAAATGCCTTGGGAAATCTCCCTACCATTCTGAGAGGATTTCAGCTTAGAGACATCTTCAGAACACTGTACAGCTGTGACCAGCAGGGAGGCAGATGGAGAACTGGAGACAAAAACTGTGCAGCAAGCAATGTGCACAGCCCCATTCTTGCTCACCAGCAATATCCCAAAGCACTTCTCTTCCCACACCAGCAGATAAATAAAATCAGGATTATTTAGACGGGGGAACCATATGGTTTGAATAATTTGTAAATGCTATTTTCAGCACATTACTATAATACATGGTAGAGACCTACAAAATAGGGTCAAAACTTGCTGTTTTATAACCAACCTGTTTCATTTGGGTGCAGAGACAGAGTTGATGGCTCTATATCAATTATTCCACATGCTGTTTCTACCTTTAGAGTCACAGAACAAAACAATTGTTCCACGTGGGGCATATTATTGGGTTCCCGAGCTCAAATAAATATTTATCAGCCTTGCTGATAATTATTTGCTAGTAAATATTTGTTTAAATTGTGAAGTCCTGACTTTCCTTTTTAAATTCTATTTCAGCCTACATGCATCTGTCTGCTTTGTGCCTTCCTAGTGCGGAACGCTGCAATATGTAGCAGAAAAAAAAAAAAGAAAAAAAAGGAAAAAAATGGAAAAATGTCAACTACAAGAAAGAAAATAAACACAAAAATTTGAAATCCATTACCCTTGAACTGTGTCCTTTCTCTCTCCACTTCCTTCATTCCCTCTCACCTTTTTTTTATTAATGAGGTCTCAGAATCCAGAAGCCACTTTTATTCTAAATTAAGGTATCTGCAATGCTGCAGGAACAACACTGATGAGGGTTTTTGTCTGGATACAGTGCATGCTTTCCAATTTTCACTGTCTTTTTTTTTTTTTTCTTTCTTTTTAGCATATACAAAACATTGCAGAAGCACATGTAAATCATCACTCTCTTGCCCAGTGGAACAGAATTTCAGTTAGCAATGCCAAAAGTTGCCTACAGAAGGCATCTACATCTGGTCTGCTACATCCAAGGCAGCAACCACAGGCACACACGGTTTGCTTTGTTCAGAATTCATCTCTGTGGCACAGCTGAGCCTCAGATATAAAAAAAAACCCCTCAAACCTATGAGCCCTCTGGGGTTAAACAGAAAAATGTTTTCAGTCACAACAACTTTTTGGGGGGAGGCAGCAAAGCTGTAACAATGTATGGAAGGGGTTTTATGTAAATCATTAAAGGCCTCCTGATTTCAATTGTCGCTAACACCAAGAAGTTGCTTAATGTACACTTGAGAGTGTGAAGGCAGAACAGATGAATAGTCTCACAAATCCTATTTGCTCAGTTGGAAAAATGCAAAAATATTTGTCGAAACGAAGGAAAAAAAAAAATCCCATTCCTGCCCGTTGCCATTGAAATTTAAAAGTCAAATTAATATTCATGATTTCTGAGTGCGTGATGGTTTTTAACTGGGAGGCAGAAGGGGCAGATACAATCAGTAAACAAATATACTGTCGAATCCACACAGAATCCAATACCTACCTAGCCACTCGTTGAATTTTTTTACTTCACTAGGAAGTCCCAGCTCAGTAAAATCACCAGCATGTATTAACACATCTCCATATGGCATTTGGATGGGATCAGTTCTTGAGTGAGTATCAGAAATACAGACAAATCGTGTATATCCTGGAGGCTTCGGAGCATCGTGGGGCACAGGATCAACCCTGTAGGAAATGCATCATAACAAGGTTATAAAGTATTTATGTACTTCTCAGTGTCTGCTTTGCAATTGTAACACTACTTTTTTACCTTTACAAAAGATTGCACAGGGCTTCTGAATCTGCCTGATGGAAGGATTTATTAAAACAAACCTAACACTAATGGGAGGTGTAAAAATTCTTGATGTTTGCATCACAACATTTTCAGTATTTGTTGGGTGGATAGATTAATTTAAAGAGATTAAGGAAAAGAGATTGGATTATGGCAGTAACTCTGACACAAATACTTGCAAATAAATCAAAGGCATTGTCAGTTTCAAAGGAAAAGTACTATCCCATTTCATTGTTTAAATATGATTACACCGTACACAAGGAAAAGATTTATTTTAGATACATAAATACATATGGATGCAATTTTTTTTTTCTCATTATAACTTCTTTTCTGCAAGTTACTCAATTCCAGCAAATTTAATTAACACATTTCGGAGATATGTTTCAGTGTGTTAATGCAAAGCAACACAAAAACTCTCCTAACAGCTGTAAATGTACGTTAAAGCCTGACTATTGTCAGGACAAAGTGACGACTTTCTGGGCTTAATTACACTAAATGAAATCAGATGCTGTGAGGGGTGAGGCTGCATTGTTCAGAACCCAATCTCTGCAGTTAAAACTGAAGAAACGAAAAGATCTGACCCAGTTTGATGAGACTTACTTATAATTTACAAGAGGGAATCAGAGAACACCTCTCTGCTATAGAAGGAATACTTGTTTGCAAATCAATCTTTTTAACCTCAATCCATATTTTGTTCGTATACATAGAAGCAAATCTATCTATATGCAGCTATACTGTATCTGCTACTCCAGTTAGGGAAGTCTGGTGGAAAAAAATCAAAAAGCAAAAGATTCAAGAGTTATTTTAGTGTCACTAAAAACCAGAGAGATATACAGAATTGTTATGAACTATTTTACTTTTACAGCATTGCTTTTGAAAGGACAAATAAAATTAGTTTTGTTCACTGTTGCAGTATACAGTACATATTTCTATCCCTTGCTGGTTGGACTTCAGTTCAGGAGCTTACTTTTACATAAACAAACTCAGGGGAAAAAAAGTATAGAGACCTTTGCTTTTAATAAAACTACTTCTGTTTACTAGGTAAATTTTCAAAAAGCATTTTATTGCTTAAAAGGCATAAGAATAGTCTTTAATCACTCAACCTTTTCTCTGTGTCAAAAAATTCTATTAAATTTATAGGCAGATAAACTGAGGTGGTTTTGACAACTTCACAGGATCAGTGAGAGGGTTAGGAACAAATCTAAAACATTGAGATCTTGTTAAATACAGAAAAAGGTCTTAGCATTTTCTACAATGTAACTACAAAACCAGAGACCAATGAACCAATTATTTTGTACTCATCTTTCCCATACAGGAAGAAGAACTATTGGGCTTTTTACAGCAAAACTGGAGGAGCAGCCTTTTAGTACAAACACCTTAGGGTTGTCTTGCTGAAGTTCCAGGTTTTGAGCACAGAGTAGCTAAATATGAGCTGAGGATCAATCTTGATCAAATCCTACCTGATGAACTACGTGCCAGGGGTATAGGTGAGCAAGGATTTAGTGGGGAACTCCAAAATTTGGGTGGCAAAGAGTGCAGTGCTTGGACTCCCAGCAGCTGCAAACACCTTGTGCAGGGCACATGGGGAAGGGCAGATGAGGGAAAAGAGCTGAGAGGTTAAAAATGCCTCTGTTTTTGGAGGAGGGGACAGCTGCACAAGGCAAGCTCCAGGGGAGGCAGCAAAGGAATGTGGGTGGTGAATGGTGGGGCTCAGACTGGGTGGTGAGGGTTTGCCCTCAGGTGGGAACTGTGTGAAGGAGGATGCAGTCAGTTCACAAAATGAACTGGGTTGGTTGGATAAAAATGATGAAGGACTGACCTTGGCTATCACTGTAGCTGCTCAAGCTAAAAGCTTTAAACATCAGTCCAGTAAACTGAATTATTGTTCTCCCTGCCCAACACTTCCCAAAGTGAGTTACAGATGGCATTACTGAGCCAGCTTTAAATCATGGATACTGCCTTGGCAAACATAAGGATATGGGCTGGTCTAAAACACTACTTTTTGACTTTTCATGGTAGAGTAGCCTTTAAAGCAGCTCCTGCTTCTCCTTCAGAAATATTTTAAAGCTCAGCACAGCAGCGAGCCAGGTGTTGGGGAGCAGTGTACATTTCACACAGAAAGCTGGGTGGAAAGAACAGCAGGCTTACCATGGCAACCCCAGGCAGCACATAATGCACATGCTTTGGATGGGGATGGGGAAGGTGTGGACAGCATTGTCCTGGTTGCTGAGCTATGTGTAAGTTTTAAATTCTCTGCAACAGGCCAGAGAATTTTTTTGTGGGAAAAGTGCATCAATAGAAAAAAAAAAAAAAAAAAGAAAGAAACCCACCCAAATAAATGAGATGCAGATTTCTCATGCTGAAGTGATATGCACGCACTGAGACCATATATAGGTAAAAGCATATGTCAAGTTTCACAAACACATCTAAGTTGTATTACTGGAAATAATTTCTGAAGGCTCAATCCCCATATTCTTGTGTAACGCATTCCCACAGCAGCTGTCACACCAACACCCAATGCACAGCTTGCAGCATGAGCAGAGGAATACAGATCTGCTGATTATTTTTGTGCAAATGCTTTTGTTTTTTTTCTTTAGATGGCTAGGAAAACTTGCAGAGAAACTGGAAAGCAGAGTTGGAACATCTCAGAGCAAAAGCACTTCTAGAGGTTAGTTTATACACTAGATTTCAGTACTTCAGGATGGAGTGAGACAGGCACTTTCCAGAAATGACTGATGGACTTGAAAACACTGGCAGAATTTACCATCCTTCTTGTCAGAGGCAACCCAGTCATCTCAAAAGCACAGGGATGCCAGGCTACGACAGGTCTAGAAAGGGCTGTCAGCGTGTTCTGGGAGCTAAAACGTCAAGTAAGAAACCCAAACCTGCACAGAGGACCAAGGAAGAGCTGCAAGACTGAATCCAGAAGAAAAGGAGCACACAACCCTCTCTCCCGTGGTTAAAGTAGCTTACCGTGAGTTCAGATGTTAACAGGTCTGTGTGAAATGTTTGTGATTGCCTGCAACATCACTAATGGAGGTATCTTGAACCACAAACAAAGCCTAACGTCCCTGAAGTTAAGGACAAAACTTGCATGCACAGAAGCAGGGCTAAGATTTCACCCATAACAATCATGTGAATAAAAGGTGCTTTTGTCACCCTTTTTATGTCTACTTTTCCCTTCTTTGTTACTATTCTATTCACTGGTAGGAAGAAAAAGCAATCCTGCTGGTATTCAGAAACATTATTTACTATTTCTGTACAAAGAGAAAGCGTAGGTCAGATTGTGGTACATGTTTCAATTGATTTGGCCTGTTTTTCTATTTGCACAAGCTTCTCCGACAGTATTAATCATTCATGAGAGATTGCTAAACTCTTCTGAGGAACTATTTTCTAAGGATAGCTTAGGATTTTCACCTCCTTCCTTGAGTGCTAGGTTTCTATCATATAGTTGACTGCCTAAGCCTCCAGTACCATGATTTCTTACTGGTTAGAAGTTTAAACAGCATAGTGTTGAGAACCAAGTGAATACTAATAAATAACTTATTTTCAGCCCAGTAAAAAACATTCATCTTTTAAGACCAGGAAACAAATTCCTGAGTGCCCAGGAGCTGTCTGAATATTCACAAGGAATAGCTAAGCCTCAACAAATCAAGCAACCTGCATTTGGCATTTTCATTTGTAAAAGTGTTTCTGAATCCACATTTGTTTGTTTGTACTTTTTCTACCATTTACCAGCTCTATAAACAAAAGATGTTTCCCAGTGCTAACACTCAACTCATTTTACTGTTTTCATTTCAGTAGGATTTAAAAAACCCCAACACAGACCATAATACCCTGCCCCCAAAAACCGAGTGTTTGCTCACCATCTTGATATACATGTTAGTCATCAGATTTTTTTTAATATAATCTAATGTATGCCAAAGAAGCATTCACCAAATAGGCACACAGCATTCAACCAGTCACAAGTGCTGAGGTTTTTAACTGCAGAAACCATGATCGACATTTTTAAGTTATCAAATCATTTTAAATACCAAAAATGTAAACTGGGTGAACTATTCAGTCTTCCTAAAGTGAAAGGGTTCCCTTTAAAAAATGAAAACGAGCCATCTGATCTAAAGATAAGGCTGCTTCTCTCCTTAATAAACACAATAAAATGGTGCAGACATTTTTATTCCCTATAAAAATATTTTACAGTAGAATTTTATACTTAATTTATTTGTAATAGCTTTACTGTTTTGCTCTTCCTTCTGGCTTTAAACTTTATGGCAGGTTTCATTTCGTAATTATAATTCTCCACTTTACGTTACAAGTAAATCATCTAGAGCAGTTAATTTTACTGATGTTGTCATTATATAAGGAGTTAGAAACAAACACATTATTTTAATTACTCTTTAAGCACTTGGAATTTTCGGAAAGTAAGTTGTCGGATGGGTGCCCACAGTATTTTATGTATTGATATGATTTTCTTTCCTGGTATGCAGCTGTAATATAACCAACCAAACAGAATGTGTGCTGTACAGATCCAGGCTTGGTGTTTTCAGCAGCCGTGTGTACATCAATATGCAAGTGCACAAAGCAAACAAACATTAAGACTGCAGAAAGTATCATCCCGTGTTTTATTGCCACCGCTTGTTTTTTATTTCTCTTTTTAATACCTAAGTACTATGTATTACCAGTGAGGAAATCCTTCTCCCATCTTTTTAACAAAGTACTTTTCAAACGGACTGACTCCTTGTCCTTATAGTAAATATTATTAGAAAGGCAGCAAAAACCAGTTTTCTTTGAATTCTTTTCGACCGGCCCATCAAATACCACATCGACGAGGCAATAACCGTTCCGAAGGCTGCGCCGGAGCGATAACAGCACCATAACACTTACATTTGCACATGCGGGGGCTGGAAACGTCCCTGGTTAATGTTGTAGAACGTGAAAGCCTGCGTGGGGTTGGAGCTGTACTCATCCACCTCGATGATGAGCCGGCTGTGCTGGTGCCTCCTGGCTGCCATGATGTGGGACTGGGCGAAGGCCATGTCTGCGCGCGGGCCCGGCGCCCTCAGGCCACCATCCCCGCTATCTTCCTGCTGCTGGGGCCAGCACCATGGCAGCCCCCGGCCCAGCCAGCACGCTCCCCTTCCAAACACCTGCAGCACAAGGGAGAGATGAAGCAGCACGGTGTTGGGAAAGATGAGACAGGAAAAGCTTACAAATGTGATTGCCTGGCAAGAAATAGGGAAAATGTAAAAGCTGTGAGTGAAATAGACTTACCTGTGCCACCTCTCTTACCTCTTACCTCTTACCCTCTGGCTCTTACCCTGTTACCCCTCTTCTCTCTTTCTCTCTCCCTCTCTCTTTGGGGCATCCCCTCAGCCCAGGCTTGTGGCTGAAGCCAAGGCCCTTTTCCCCCATGACCCTTGCAATAAACCCACGTGTTCTAGGATGTCTCAGGTCTGCAGAGTTCCCTCTCCCTGCCATCCACGGATGCTCCTACAGCATGGTACATGTTTCAGTTGGTTTGGCCTGGTTTTCTATTTGCACAAGCTTCTTCAACAGTATTAATCATCCATGAGAGATTGCTATTTCCTAAGGATAGCTCAGGATTTTCACCTCCTTCCTTGAGTGCTAGGTTTCTATCATACATTTGACTGCCTAAGCCTCCAGTACCATGATTTCTTACTGGTTAGAAGTTTAAACAGCATAATGTTGAGAACCAAGTGAATACTAATAAATAACTTTTCAGCCCAGTAAAAAACATTCAGTGTAATGTGGGACAGCGTAACTGTGGGACACTCAATCTGCTGGGAATTCTGCTTTACATCATGTGAGGTGAAGGTGAAAGGATGAAGACAGACTGCTCAAAGTACACATTGCAAACTTTTCCATCTCAGCAACATGGAGGACGGGCTTCAATTAGGGGTGGGAAGGTTGGAGTGGAAGTAAACTTGCTACAGGACATAGCTTGAGTATTCCAGACTTTTAATCCAAACCCAAAAGATAAGCACGTTGTGGACCCGATGTTTTCTGAGCCTGAGCTCTTTCCCAAGAGAAACTTTTCAACAGTTTTCTTTTTCCCAAAACAACCTTGTGTAAACAATATTCCTTTCCCATAACAGCAGGTGTTGTTTGCTATTTCTGTTACTGAGCCAATGGGAGAGGTGTCAGCCCTGTGGACCAATAATGTTCCTTTTTAGCACAGCATGTTATAAAAGGGCTGAATGAATTGTAAATAAACCCTTCTGATTTCTACTGCCTTCTGACTGGAGTCAAGCAACTTTATTTCATGTCCTATTGCAACAGCCCATCATTCAGAAAGCCACATCAAATCAAAATGTTTTTGCAGCACAATAGTTTGCTTTTTTTTTTTCATAGAACTGATGAAGTTTTATTCCCCATCCTCCCTCAAACCCCCCCCAACCAAACCTGAAACAGAATACATGACTACACACAAATGCAAGTTAATTGAACAAGAACTAGTTTAAACTACATTTTCCCAAACTTTGTGACATTTATTAAGGAGAGACATTGCAAGTGCCTGTTCTTTACCCCAACAGAAGAGTGAATGGTTTTCTGTGCACTTGATCCTAATTTTTTAGCATCACTGAAGGAACTCCTTGAGGAGGACACAACTCCTTGAGTGAAGAACATAAATATGAAGGGCTCCCTCCCTTCTTCAAACACTTTTCAGTCAGTACTAGCCCAGCCTTCTGGATTCACAGGAAAACAGAGTGATTCCAAGGTTAACACACAGTTAAATGTTACTAAATATTTTTTAAAAAATGTAAAATCCATACAGGTTTTATGTGTGGGAATAATTTTTCCCCGAAGGTTATGCAAGTCTAAAACAGCAGTACTGAGAATAGGTAGGGGAAGAACAATCTGAAACCAACTGGAATGCAAAGAGTATCCCCTAGAAACAGCAGTAAGTAATTTAAATGTGAATTTTACACTTACTTCCCAGTTTTAATAAAAAATGGATTATAAGCTATAAAGGTAGGTATTTTTACAGTATAACTTTGCATCCTTTTTAAAAGTTGTCTGACTTAAATATTGACTTTCATGCAAGCAGGAGCTCTTTTCTTCTAGGGAATACAAGCAATCTGATTCAAAGATGTATTTCATGAAAAGCCACGCTACTTAATATGCAAAGTTCTGGAGAGCAGGACCAGAAGTATTTTCTGTGACCACGCTCATGTGCCTTTCTGCCATTCTGAAGGGACCACGGCCGAGAGTGATGGATGAGGGAAACCTTCACAGTCACTCAAATTTTAAAGCTATTTACAAGTACTTAGGTCCAATTCAGTTTAGTGGCAGTCAAGCACTTAAGCATCTTTAAAAACCTGGGCTGCAGCCCTCTGCTTAACTACCGCAGATGTTGAGTGCTCCAAGAAGTGGCAGAGTATTTTTGTTTGGGGAAATCTTGTTCTCAGGAAGCCGAAATGAAACATTCAGCTTGGTTTTTGTTACTGGCTGAATGGCTGTGAGATGATGACAACTCGCTGTCTCTAACAAGCCGCAGCAAAACAGCCTCGGAATAAAGGAGCAGATTCCTACATGCCCTCCCCTAGAACGGAGTGGTAAGGAGGTGCTAGAATAACAACAAAGAAAATTTGGGATTTCAAACACTCTCAGATGCCGCGTTCAGGCTGGAGAAGCAGCAGCAGCACAAAGGAATGTGCCAGAGCAGGGGGAGGGAAGGGAGGCACGATCCTTGCAAGAATAATCAAGTATAAATTGCTGCATTTAGGAAATAAGAAATTATGACAGCAGATGTGAAGAACCTTCCCTAAGGAGCTTCCTGTATTAAATGATGCATTTGTAAAGAAGTTTGAATAGTCAAGGTCAGAGATTTTATAGGGGGCAAACTGTTCTAAGTGAACCTACTTCTGTTTGAAAGAAACTATTAGAACTGGTGACCTCTAGAAATATTTTCCAGTAAGATAAATAATTTATGATTCCCCATCTCCACATAAGGATTTCGAGCTACCTGAAAAACACATCCTTTTTTTTACAATTCAGGGATTGTGCCCACTTTACACACAGCTGAGTCAGGGTTTCAAAGGAGTTTGGGCTCTATCTTAAGGACCTGGAATGTCCCTTTGGCCTTAGGAAGCTCTCAGAGCTCACAGCAGCTGAGGGGACACCTTCTGTCAGCCTCCTCTTTGGGTTCTGTCCTTCACAACTTAGCACAAGTCAGATGTCAAATCTGCTGCAGAACCAGCAGATAAATGTGTGTGTACCCCAATATCCACCCTTTGGCTCTCTT
>JANPWX010000157.1:43900-97406 GCA_024734555.1 Trochalopteron elliotii | reverse complement strand
TGGCCGAGGGGGGATTCTCCGGTCGAAAGACCCGCTGGCCGTCCCTTGGGCAGCGCAAGTGGTGGTGGGCGAGAAGGGCGGCGGGGGGATTCCGGAGGTCCGATGCTGGAGGGGTACAGGGGGATGTTCTTCACGAGGGTGACCGAGGGAAGGTCCCTTCCCCTTTCCCTTCCTCTGTTTCTCAGAGGCACCGAGCACGCACAGCTCTGCTTCGAAATCAGGCCATCGTAGAAATCATAAATATATAATATTACACTCCTATGATATTATGAGTAGAGAGCAGGAGAGTTAAATGCATGCGTTGAGGAGAGGCAAATTACATGTAAAGGGCTTTACTGCACAACTGCAGAGCGATTCTCAAATGAAAAAAATCTTCAAATCCTTCCAAGAATAAATTCAATTCCTGCTCGCATGTTTCCCGTATCGCCTGCTAGGCAAGGAAGAGTGCTGGATATCGAGCAACAATTAGTGGAGTTACATCTGGGTTTGGTACACATGGTGACTTTAGTGCTGATCAAACAGCAGTCTGAAAATCCCAAGCTGGAAAATACCCATTCCGGACACAAAAATATTGTACCTTGCACATTTCTTCCAGGTCAGGAAGAAACAGACCGCCCTGGGAAATGTTCTGGAGGAGATAAAAGAAGCAATCGAGCCTCACACATGGTCCTGTATAATCAGACTCTCACACAGGCTCTGCCCGGGGCAGGGGAACCCCTTGGTGCCACCTCCAAGAAGTTCCTGTGCTCTGGGCAGAGGATCAGAACCCCAAAACTGGACCTGGAAACCTTCCCCCAACAGCTTCCATTGCTGGCAAAACAAAAGTATTTCTCTGGAAAGTTTGCATTTTGACATGTCAGCAGTTTTGCCACAATATAAATGTGCTTGAGAGATTTTTGATCGGCCTAATGGTTGGGACCTATTAGAAGCTGCAGAAACATGTTCACAATCAATTCACTTATTCAGAGGCATGAATACAAGCTTAGAAAAGTAATTACAGGCACCTTTTTTTGGAAATCTTGAGGCTGTGTGGTTTCCCCATGGGAAATATGAGTAATAAATTCCTACCTTAAAAAAAAAAAAAAAAGAAAAAAAGAAAATGTGCTAGAGCATTGTTCTTATTTATTTTTGTCTTTAATATTATAAATTGTTGATTAAATATTCCAGGTGAGGCCCAGGTGGCTGGATGCAAATCCTTAATTTCAACTATTCCTTAAAAGAACAAGTAGAAAGATTTGACACTGGTAGTTTAGATCTTCTTTTCACTTTTTAAATTTTAGTTGTCTTTCGTAAGAGAAATGGATTTTTCTTTTTTAGTGAATGTGTTAACAGAAATCACCTGAACAGTATTAGCAGATCTGGATATTTCGATTTTTCAACTGAGAGTTAACATTGTATCTATAGAGTTAACATCATATCTATACACATTAAATACATGTGGTTTAGGTTTAAAATATTTTATTAAAAAATTAATTTCTCCCCCTCTTGTTACAAAATGGTGAATAGCCCTTGACGTTTTTACTTACTTATGATTTGCATCAAGTTCTCTTTGCATGAAAACTGATGTTCAATTAAAATTTATTTGAGGTAATTTAAAATTGTTCATTAAAACTATCTTAAATATGCTTGATGTGTTTCAAAAGTATCTTTGCATTTTAAAATATTTTAGGAAATAACTGAAATAATGGCCCGTAGAAGGGGAATTGAATTGGGAGCTTCTGGTAGCCACGGCTTTGACAACCTTAAAGAAAACAGATCTTATCCTCTCACACTTGGGTTTAGCTGCAGATTGACAGAGGAAAATAGGCAATCTTACTTTTTCTTCTCTAATGTTGATTTTTCAGCTTTAATAGCCCTTAACTGAGCTACTCAAATGGATTGAAACAAAGAAGATATTCACCCTGCTTGCAGAAGAAACTGCAGCTCTCAAAAAATTGCTTTCCTGCATCAGTCACATCCTGTTCCATCTGCTTAGCCAAGGCCTTCAGTCAAGGTTGGTGGCATCACGTTCCAAAGCTCAGGAACAGCAAACATGGTTTTGTGTCAATTGAAGAGGTGCACACAAAATTTCAACAAAATGTTACTTGATTTTTTTTTTTTTTTAAATGATGAATTTTTGGGGATGATATTATGGACTGATGTTGTGCAGCACAGACAGTATTTGTAGGGATTTTTGACCAAATTCTGGCATAATGAAGCAAGGGACCCCTAAATAGTTACCTTTGGTTGTACAGATTGTTACTTCAAGGTGGAAGGGCCTATATATCTCCTTTTTGAATTATTAGTTTTGAAGATGGAAAAATGCTCTATGTGAGCACTTAGGTAGCAACAGACAAAAATTAATTCCAACTGATAGGGGAGGAAATGATCCCCTTGTCTAAAGTGAAAGGCAGTTGGGCAAATGAAAAGACAATCACTGGGAAGGCAGAAATGGATAATAAATATAAACCTGTATAACAGTGCATGATTTCAGCTGAATTTTTTGTACTTGATTTGGCTTCTTAATGGTCGGCAATTATTTACGTGTAGTTTAAATTAAACCTGCGCTTCAAAACCACCCGTTAAACGAACAAATCCTGGTTTAGGGTTGGGGGTTTTTTTATGTTTCTTGAGCAGTTTGATTTTTTACAGATAAGAGTTAGTGCAGACTTCTGTCAGCACAGTGTCACAGCAGAAGAGGAGCAGTAGACCACTGCTGAGTGACAGCCTAGAGCTCAGAAATGTGCCATCCATCCTCCTGGAGGTTCTTCTTTCCCCTGTGCTGCTGTGACATGTCAGACGTCTGTGCCTGTGCGCTCCCGCCGGCGCTTCCCAAGCCTGACTCACCATCCCACGGTGCTTTCCCGAAGCTTTCCTGGGCAAGGAACAGCTGACATACACAATCTGGGTGGTCTTTGCCACGACACGAGGATGTTTGGTGTACCTGAGCCCTGAGGTGTGGTTGTACATCAGTGAAACCTGGAGAAATACGGAGGAACAAACACCCGGTTGTGCCCGTGCATGGTTATCACATGGAGAGAATGATGCATTTTCACAGGAATCATAAAGACACCTGTTCCTCAGGCAGTGGAACTTCACACTGCTAACACACGCACAAATAAAAGTTTACAGGGTGTTGGTTTTTTTGGTTTTGTTTTTTTTTTGTTTTTTTTTTTTTTTTGGTTTATTTTGTTAAATTTAAATTTTATATCTTTCCCACAGAGATTTGAAAGTGGGTCTGATGATTGACTAATATCCCATCGTCATTTCCTTAATGGGAGGAGGTAACCTGTGTGATATTTTTAAGCTGATAAATAAACAGCTTAAGTTCTTAACACTAAACTTACCGATCAAATCAGCCTCGTGTCATTTCCCAGTGAACCTTAGCGATCTCCTTTCAGCTGTGGTTAGGTGTTCCCTGCAAACTCCTCATAAAATACCGAGCTGTGGTACTCCGCCTGTGGGGAAAAAGCCTGGAGCCACATAGTGATGTTATCTGTTTAGCAGTGTGAAAGAGAAATTCCCTATTCACAGCCCCGCACAGTCAACATTGCCTGCTGGTAAACTTTAAATTGCCCGAGTTGCTTTAATGTCGTGATTAAAAGCCATTTGTTTCGTTCTTGTCCTCTGCTGTGTTTGGCAAAACAGAAGGGACAAAAGTCTCACAATTGCTTGCATGCCCAGCAAACAATTGTACATTGTCCAATTGTATGGGTTGTTCTTGTCCTTAAAAATATGGTCTAATAATACTATAGATACCAGAGGACCTTTTCATTCGCCCATTGTGAGTAAAATGAAAAGCTGAAGTCTTAAATACCAAAGTGCAGTTCTGTGACTTGTGAAACTGAGTAGGTATATCCAGCAGCTACAGAAAAATGATAGGACAAAACCTTATATAAGCCATCATTGTTTCTTCCCAAAGCTGGAAAAAAAAAAAAAAGCTTTAGAATGATATTCAGCTTTTAATTAAGACAAATGAGAAATGTCACAAATAATCCATTTTACAGGTCACAGCAAAACCATGTAGAATGTAGAATTTGTCCTGTAGAATTTCTCCTTAAACACTGATGTGATTCCAAGTCTCATTTAACATGAGTTTTTCTTGAACTTTACTACTGTGTCAGAGGCTGAAATACTACAAATAACTCTACAACCTGAATTGCAATTGCTTATGTTCCTAATAGTAAGATGAAATATCTGCATTCTCCTGTATTAAAAATAGAAAATGAAGTAGAGAGAATAAAAGAGAAAACAAAGTATTTGCATTTTGAAAGCTGTAGAATTATAAATTTGGAACAGCTCTAAAAGACGAGCTGCTTTGCAGTGTTATAAATTAAAAAAATATTACTGGGAGGCCATCTATAGCAATAAAAGGTTTTGTGTTTGGTCGGTTGGTTTTTATCAGTGATATGTATTCTTCAGCTGAGGGGAAAAAGTCCATTTCAACAATCAAGTGGACATATTTGTGCTCCTATTTTAGGAACATACTCCTTTTATAGGCATTAAACACAGTTTACTGCTGGAAAATTTTCATTTATTATATCTGCTTCATGAAGGGTCTTTCACGTAAACATTATAAAAAGGATTTAGTGTTGGATTTAGAAGTTGGGGTTTGGGGTTTTCTGCCCTTTGTTCTCATTTTGTATTTTATTTCTTTGGAGAACTCTTTTTTTCCTCCCTTTCAGGAAATTTCACATAATCTTTTCCATTCGTCATCAGCCAGGTTGCTGATTACCAGAGTAACTGCCAAGCTTTCAACTCCTTGTCATCAATGGGCTGTGAATGACAGACAGCATTAATGTTGGCAAGCTCCCACTCTCCTTTTTGCCTTTCCCAAATGTAATTAAACTGCACTAATACAGCAAAAGAAAAGCTGCAGCTTTATTTTACTCGCCCTAATAACACAACAATTAAATCAGAGAAGCACACAATTCAGTCAAATAAACCCATCACGATAAGGAAATTCAGAGGTAAGGGAAGTGGGGATCTATCACTTAGAGAGAAACATGGGTAGAGTCTTCCTTTCCTTTCCTGGCACTGCAGTGTTTGACCTTCTGTGAGATGATGAGTCCAGACCACGAGGAACCACTCTCTCACAGCCTGGGGAAAAGCCTCCACTGCTTCCTCTTCTGTGGCACCTTTGGGTTAAGCATAAAGGGAATAATGAGCTTCTCCTACAAATGATCTGCTGTCCCCCAAGGTAGGGGATGTCTGGATAAGGGACAAAAGGGATGGGGGTCTGATGTTGTTTTACATCACAACGACACAGACTCTGAACTTCAGAAGGCTGAAAATGACTCTTTTATTTTTGGGATGTGTTTCCTTTATATACTGTTTTACACAGACCAATTTGATTGGTGTCAAAAGGACAAACTTCTCCAATCACATTGGTCAGACCAGAGGGACATCAAGAAGTCCCTCCTAGGAAAAGGAATGAAAACATAGGTATGGTTTACATAAACATGTCTCTTGTTTACAGAAAATTCCCTGGGAAAACAATTTCAGAAAACCAAAACCCCTCAGGCGTGGAACCAGGGCTACAGGGGTCAGAATGTACAGTTTGGACAGCATTGTAAGCCTTGTCCACCAGAAGGACATGGAATTCTCCTGAGCTTTGAGGAAGCCTTGAGTCTTTGTTTTAATGTCTGTAGTGGCTAGAGGACAGCCAGGAGTCAGGAAGAGAGAGAAATCAGAGTCCTCACCTCACTTGCAGGGCACTGTGGAAATCTGTATAATGCACCTACACCACTGAAGCAGATAAATTATCAGGAGATTAATATAAATATATATATATATGTTTCCCTGGATCAAGGCCAGTGAAGAAGTTACTGGCTCATAGAAAAGCGATGGAATTTCCCCATAAATCTCTCATTTCTCTCAGCAGTGTTCTAGGGTGGGAAGCAAGCACTCCTAAGGAGGCTGAGAACTGCCTGCCATGAGCTCTGTTAGCACAGCTCTGAGGCTGGCAGGAGAGCCTGTCTCATCCTTCATCCTTAAAAGTAACACAGTTGGCTTACAAGGCAAAGCAAATTTACAGTAATGCACAGGAATAGTTTGACTAAATGCTGACAGAAGAAAATAAAGGCTGTTGTACACCTAGCCAGAAACAAGGGGCACCATGCTCAAAATGGAAAAGCCAGGACCCTCCTCAGGCTGTATTTGACCAAAGTAGAGACAACTGCCAGCATGTTTAGCATGTTTAGCCTGGCTAAACAGACTAAATGAGTCTGCTTCTGCAATTTGGGTGAATAATGGTGACTGTTAGCTGACAGGTGGTACCTTATAAATCCAGCCTGTGCCAAATTCTCTGAGGAACTGCTCAGTACATACTGTAAGTAAATAAGTAAGTTCTGTGGGGTAGGTCATTTACAACTCTGAACAAATTGTCCTACAATGCCAAAAGCAGTTCACTATGATGGTAATTGTCCAGAGGAAGAAAACTTTGGCTGAAATCATCTTTTAGGCAAAGTTTAAAGCAGGATGTTATGCGTTGTAGCTTTTTGTAGGTCTGGAGCTGGGGTGATTTTTATGTGCCTGCTAATGTGGCTAAAGTGTAGTGAACAGCAAAAAGGACAAAAAGGGAGGCATATAAAACATAAAAATGTAGACCCACTGGAGAAAAAGCATAGTTGTATAGGGGAAACACTAAAGAGATGGAGTTGGAGTTTTGTGTTAGATTTGTTCTCATATAGTATTGTTGCTTTAAACAGGCAGTTGCAAAATGGCCCAAAAGACCTTTTGGTTGAGTGTCATGATTTTCTACTTGATTCAGCAAAGATCAAGGCTGCAATGTTCCAAGCCAGCTCCAGGCCCTCAGAGGGAGAAACAGCACATCAAACACCCACCTCATCTGTTTTTGCCATCAAGCAAAGAAAGAAGAGGCCACAAAGGACATGGAAAAAACATATCAGAAGGTCATAAGTGAGACTTCAGCTGTTCTTGTGTGTCAACCATAATTCTTGTTAGAAAAAAAAAAAAAAGGCTGATTTGGTTCCTGTGTAGAAAGTACCTTGAACACTTTAAAAGGCTTGCTCTGAGTTCCCATGAATAGATGATTCCCAAGACTCTGTAAAAATTTAATCTGATTTTCAGACTGAATACTAAGTGAAGGTTGGCAATAGAAATTGGCCCTAAAAATGAGAGAAAATGCTTTTATTGCAAGCAAGGTTTTCAGCATTCAATGTGGTGGCCTTTGATTGTCATGGTGGGCAGCTACATTTGAAGCACTGCTGACAGAGGCTTTGGTCCAGGACTACTCCTGGCTTACTCACTACACCTAAATAACACCCTGGGCACATTTTAGTGTCTTTGAACAAAATAAGATATATTTACAAATAGGTTGGGATCAACCCAAAGCTGCTGGCCTGAAACTGCACCCAAAGCAATGGGGATTGTGTTAAAAAGAATGAATTCAGGTCTGACAACATATAACAGCAGGGAGGGAAGTTCTACTCTTAGGATCTTTGGACACCAGAGACCTCCCCAGAGACTTCCAGATATGCAGTTTTGAGGGACTTTAATCCTACCAGAGAAGGCTTTTTTCCTGTGTTTTGCAATATTACATAATATTTCCCTAAAAAGGGAAGGAAAATAATCTTATTTCAAAGGTTATTGTGTGATTTATTATTCAGAGATGAAATGGTTCTTTTGACTTTTTCTCTGTTAATTGACCAGGGTTGCAAACCTCATTTTCAATTAGACACAGATGCTACTGTTTATGGACTGGGTATTGATACAGGAATTAAAATTACTTAAGAGGATGACAGCCTATTAAGAGTCAAAGGCTAACCTCTCAGGGGAAAAATTACCTTATGTTCTGCTAGTGGTTAAAACTGTAGAATATGTTCACAGCTACTTGTAGGAAAGAGGTTTCTGGTGAGAATGGACCAGCAGTGGTTCTTCAGATTCAGAACCACAGGGACAACTTACTTCCACCACAGACTGGAATAACTGGTGCTATGGTTTTGTAGCAACCCAAAATCATGGACTGAGGCTCAACATTGACTTGCTGTTGTTATCTTATCCAAATAACTTCATTATGAGGTTGATTGCAAATGCCAGCCTGAGCAAGCAAGGAGCACGTTTGGGGAGAGGTGATTTTTTTTCCTCCACTCCTGTATTTTTCAGAAGTGCAAATCCAGTGGAACAGTTGCTCCAGGGATTCCCAGGAAACCGAGTGATTCCCACAGAGAGAATCTGCTACCAGAGTACTGTGCCGTTTGCAACAGCCATCCTGGAAAATAATCTGTCCCAGTGTGTGAAAACTCCTGAGTTTTTTTTTCACCTGACTGACAACTGCATTCACAGTGGAATAGCTCAGAATTTACCACCAAGTTCTGTATAAAAGATGAGAGGAAAGCAGTAGATTATAAGCTTTGTTATAGATCTACTAAAAAAGGAAGGATGTAGTGTAATGTCATCATTTAAAAACTGCTGGCAATTTAAGGTGTTGTAAAGTGATATGATTTCCTTTGCATGGGTTGCAAATGGAGGTAGAAGGTGCTAGGTACCATTAAGACATAGGAAAACCTCTCTTGAGCAGGGTTTTGCTAAGCAGATCTTTCTGACATTTTTAGTAAGGACTAGTATTTATTATTTGCTTGGGAATTTTGCAGTAGTTCCCAAAATTACATAAAGATCTCTTGGGAAGGCATTGTCAGGGCCCTGATTGCACTAATAAGTCTTAATGTCCCTGACCAGCCCCACCTGAGCCCTCTACCCATATTCCTTGAGAGACCAAGAGCTCTATTTAAGCCCAGCCCCTGACCTTTGTTCTTTCCTTAAGCTTTGCTGGAGGAGTTATGGGTGAGAGTCATGTTATGCAGCCAGATTTGAACCCATGCTCTGACTTCCTAGCTTGACCTGAGCCTGCCTCATCATCACAGGCTTGCCTTAAGACCTGTATTCTTCTTTGGACCTGGCCACCATCTCTGGATCTGTACCTACAGGTATCCTGAAGTTCTGTGGGATGGAGCTTGGCCAATGAGGCCCCTGCCTTGGTGGCCCCAGCATTCCTCTTGGCTCCCCTTCCTTTAGGAAATAGCCCTGCCCAGGTTGTTTCCTCACAGATACAAAGTAGAGCAGATGCAGAGGATTAATAAGATATGAAATTTTGGGATGGGTCATATGCAGGTCAGGGAAGAAGCTTTGAATTGAAAGTGGTTGTGTAGATTGTGAGACTGTAGGAAATCTATTAAATACCTACCATGTTGATGCAACAACTTTTGATAAGATAGTGGAGGAATTCAGAGTGGATGCTGGCAGTTCAGCTGACTTTCTCATCAACAAGAGGCAGAAATTAGCATTTTGTATTCATTTTGAAGCTGTAGAAGTTTAGGCTAGTGCTCCTCACTCTTGGTTGGGGACTGAAGACTTTGGGAAATCCTGTACCTGGAGGTTTTGTGGAGTAGCAGCTACTAAAGCCATCCGGAAGAGGTCATTCATTAAGTCTCCCTTAATTCCAAAGGGAAAAAAACCTAAATATCCCATGCTTGCTGGATATGTTTAAAGACAACCTGTGAAAAATGGGTCTGCTACTGATGTTCTGAGTGTGTAAGCCAGAAGTACTCCCTTACTCTTGGGTGTGGGTGCTGTGCTGAGGCAAGACCCAGAGCACACGAGCCCTTCATTCAAAGGAAGCTTGGAGTTTCTCAGCTGGGGAGATCAGGACTGCAGAGTGTGCCACAGATGACTCCTTTCCAGTAGCAACAGAGTCATTCCTCAGATAAAGAGGATTTGTTAAAAGCATCTTAGGCCCTGTTTGATTTTACTGGATTTAAGATAGTTCCTAAGTTTCTGGCAAACTTTGGAGATTATCATGTCCCCCCCCCCCCCCACAGAACACACAGATGGAACTACTTGGAACTAGGAGTTTGAGTCCCTATCACTGCTTTGTGAAGTCAATGCTCATTTTATCTGTGATAATCACTGAGCAGCTGAATGGTTTGGGGAACTTCCAGTTCAGAAGAATTCCTGAAAATATCTCACTTAGATTTGATTTGGACTGGAATCAAGTCTGAAAAGCCCCCTCAAATTTCCATTGAACTACAAATCTTGCTTTTGAGCCAAATTTGATTGGAAAACTTAAACCAACTAAACCTTGGATAGAGCCCTACATGGATCTGATGTGAATGCAAGTAGTGTCACTGGAGATAATTTGGGGTTCAGTCCTGGATATAAATTGTCATGTCCTGCCGAGAGCATTTCCAGGGTTAAGATTGTTTCTCTCCCTTTCTCATCCTATAATTTGACAGAGTACTTGTCAACCTCAAAATTGCAAAAGCTGTTTCAATAAGAAGCTGCCCCCCTCATTAGGGCACAATGCGTGAGGTGCTGCAGCCAGAAATTTCTACTATAAACCTGACACTACTCAGGAGTCTTTAGCTCCATGTCCTGAAAGTAACTTGGGCAGTGAGTGGAAAACTCCAAAGACAGGTGCACTGAGCTACAATTTGGAGTAGGACATGAAAACTCCCTAATAGATAGGATAGTATCCTACAGATACTATAGATAGATACTTAAAATTATGCAATTTGTATTGAATCCTCTAGAAAGACTCTTCTTTTTTTTCCCCTTTTAAAGGTGACATAGAGATGTCAACCTTCTGTCCTAAGCTGATGTGATGAGCAAGTGAAGTTAACAGATAGGGCTGTGAATTGTCTTGAATCACATCCCAGCACTTCCCTCATAATTCTAGTGAGCCATAGGAAGCTGTAAACTTTCTTCAAGAAACACTGCAGTAGAAGCGATGGAGATTTCAATCCAAACAAAGTTATTTGTCCAGAATCAAAGATTCAAAGAGTCTTCTTTGAGTCCTCTTCTGCTCAGGCCAACAGGGTGGCATCAGAGAAATAGCTGACCAACCAGTTTCTCCTCCAGCTGGAGCAACCTTCAATGGCCAAAGCTGTGAGTCAGCAGGTAAGAGGTGTTATAACACACATGTGTTACTTGATAGAATAGTTTTGACAGTTTAAGAACTAGTTTCTTTTATTCACTGCACGGATCCAGTTTGTCATCTTGCTGTTTGCGAATGAAGAGTAGGGAGGAAAAAAAAATTGTTGGCACAGGGATACGTGGATCCTTTCACACCAAAGTTAAGGAATAGAGACATGCACAAAGGAAAATTCCACAGTAAGAACTTTTTTGTTCATGGTGCCAAGAAAAAAGTATGAAAGATGATGCTATTAAGGTTGGGAAATGGGAACCTCATGCCACTGATGTTAGAGCCTCGGAAATAATGTGTCAACGATGTTGGAACATTTAGAATACAATCTTTTACTGTTTCAATGTCATCAACATGTTGTTCTCACTATTTTCTGAGACAGGAGAATTTATTGAGTCAATTTGTCTTCAGCATGTTAAATGTTCTATGTGTAGGAGGGCAAGCTAACCTTATTTATATAGTATTACAAGGGAGAATGCTAACTCACTTTTGCACTCTTGAAAGCTGTATTTCTTCTGACAGAAAATACCACACATTCAACACTCAGGCAGGTGTGAGAACACTGTTTCTCAAGAGAATGGCTTCAAAAAAGAAGAAATATACTGTGGGGTAACCCTACCTGAGGTGCTCAAGATACACAGAAGAGTTTATTTGGCTCTTGTTACTTTGCTTAAACTGCTCTCAGACCAGATATTCAACCACCTTTCCTCCACAAATTATCTCTCAGAATGAGACCCTAAGATGTCTTTTCTTGCTGACCTTGAAATATTGGTCCCCTTTCTGCTTCATTCATTGCTTTAATCTTCTCAGCTCCACCTTTTTTATGTAATTTTGTATTGCTCTTTGTGATTTACAGGAAGATTTTTTTTCTCTTTTTCTGCCTTGTTATTAATTTTGTCACCCCTTTCCTGCAGGTTTTGTTAGAGCAAATGAAACTCAACCTTTTGCATTTTTCTTGTCTTTAACCCTGGCCACTTCATATCTGCTGTGTGATCCCAAGGGTCTCAGTTTTCTCCAGTCTGCTCCTTCTGACTGAGTTGGGTTTTTGTCACTGTCTGGTACAAAGTCCCTCTCCCCTGCTGCACATACTCAAATCCAGCTGGAAATTGGGCTACTTTGTGCTAATTCCACATTTTGCAGCAATATCCAAGAGACTCCACCTCTCTAAGAGTTGCTTCCAACTGAGGTGCTCTTCCTGCAAGTGATCTTCAAAGCACTAAACTGCTATGGCTGTTCTTTTCACATCCCCTTCCCCACTTGGTAGCTGCCAAACAGCTTTGGTGTTTTCCCTGTTACTTTTCCTATACATATTGTTTCCTGTACACACACACAAGTGAGATTGTGCCTGTGTGTATTCCTGTACCTATGTTCCCTGATATTTTCCTGCAATCTGTTTGAGATCAGTGGTTGTTTATCTGAAACTTCACCCTGAAAATCTAATTTTAATATACGCTCTTTACATTTTTAACTTTTCATTTTTCCCAGCACAAATTTCCCTTCTCAAAGCAGATCATTCCTCCTGCCTCATCTTTTTCAACCCTTACTTTTTAGGTTTTCTAAGCAGCTTTGTATTTCCTCCAGTTTCAATGGCTGTTGGTCAAACCTTAATGTGTACATTTCAGCAGGGCATTCATCCCATATAATTAAAATATCTAACAGCCCTTTTACCCCTAGCAAAGGTAGGTTTGGTAATATTTCTAGATGATTAATTAATCCTGAAATGCCTTCCTGTTTTTGAGAGGGATGCCATATGTTTGACTTTCCCCCCTTCAAGCAGAGGTGACGTAGCTTTTGCTAATCATGTGAAAGGTGGTATCATATGCAGAGAGAGGATAACAAGCAGGCTGAAGCCAAACAAGTCTAAGGGGTTCACAACTTGAGAGGCATGGTCTGACACCTCTTTTCTTTTCCTCCCCGCTCTGCCAAATATTTCTTCAAAACATGACTGGCTTCTTCTCTTGCTAAAATAGGGGTCCTTGCCATACTGTGTCTTGTGTCATAGATACTACAATCTGTTCTCCTTTGGCTTTGTAACAGCAACCTTACTGATTCAAGCTAAGCCACTAGAAGCCACAGTCCTTGGGTGTCAGTCTCAAAGCTCAGTCTCTCCTTTCCTCTCCACTTTAAATTGTTGTATCAGCTTTTCACACTGAGCAGAACGTCATCAGTTGCCTTTCAGCACTCAGTGCCTGTCTGGTGACATTTCTGTTAGCTTGAATCCAGCAAACACCCTATTTTCTGCAGGCTGGTATGGACCATCTTCCTTCCCTGCTCTCTTAAATCAAACCCATGTGCCTGGAACATTGTGCTTGATGTTGTGCCTTGCAGCCTCACTCATCAGCTGCACTGCAGTAATCTTCTCATTCTTCTGAATCTTGCCATTGATGCTACTAAATGTCCAAAATAAACAGTCCAGCCCTTAATTATTAAATATTAAAACTAGGTGGGTGCTTTATGGAGATGTACATCTCATTGTTCATTGTGGTGTCTCCAGGAAGAGCAATCTCTGACTGAAAATTTTGTCGTGGTTGAGATGTTTGCGTGGTCACTCTTGCACACGTGGATCCTCGACATCTAAAAATATCCTAATCTAAATAAGCCTCTTTTCCTCAGCAGAGCTAATTGTAATGTTTCTGGTCACTTAATTCACTAATGCTTGAAAAATTTGGCTAGTCTGGAACCCTTGCTGCGTGGCAAATTTGTTAAATACTGTTAATGACTTGTGGAGGTACTCTGGGAGAGATAGATGTGCATATGCACACTGAGAACATGATTGCATGAAAACCATAGAAAGAAGCTTTTAATGTTTGTGGACACTGTATTTATCTGTTTTATTGTTACACACTGTGTTTATCTCCCTTCACTGACATACTTGATAACGTTGCCTCACTTTCTACTACTTTTATTGGGCCTAATGCATTCTTATACCAGCACTACCTTAAGTTTCCATGGGTTTAAGGTTACAGGTGGAATGAAGTTTCCTTCTCCTGTCTTTTGTAGTTGAGATCATCACCTGCCAAAACAGGCTTGCAAAAATACCAAGTGCATGTATCCTGTGAACACACAAAATAATGTATGTAAACTGCTTTCAAGGAGCTCTACAAGTTTGTGGGTTTGAGGATATTTTAATTCAGCACAAGGCAGTTGAAAAAATAGTTCCATACCAACGTGTATAGATGGAGAAGTTGGATACTCCTCTCAGTTGTTTTGCTTTTCTCAAAAGAGCAAAGAGCTCTGGTGGCAGAGATCACATCTGTATCTATGTTTTGGACAGTGGCAAGTACTCAATACAGTCATGGGTATGTGGGCAGGCCAATTCACAAATAGGGGTGCTTTAGTAACATTTCTAATATTAGAATTTGGCCACTATGTTAAGGTCCTCCAGGGCTCACACAGTGTGGATCCATTTGGTAATTATGCTGGGAATTTTATAAAGGCAAGACTAAACAAAAATAAATAAATAAAATGCCAAACAACCACCAAAACTCTTACTTGAGACCTGAAATTTGGATATTATTCAAACCACAAAGCAAAATAGGGTGAGAAGCAAAACTGTAGGTGTTGAAATAGGAAGTTGGAAGAATCTCCCCTTAGTTTCAGTGATGTAAATCCTTTAAAAGGCAAGAGCTCAGTGTGCAGGAGCAGGAAAGATTGGAGTTATTCCTCTAAAGTGGATGAAATGACAGTGACATAAAAACATCTTTTTGATATCTGATGGTGTTAGGGTTTTAGCTGAAGTGTACTTGCACTCTAAGAAAGCATGATTTATGATGGGACACTGCAAAATGAGGTCTGTAACCTCATTTTTTTGCCACTTTGTAACCTTCACATTTATGGATTTTACTGTGAATGTAACACAGTAGAGCTTGCTTTGTCTAAGTATGAGCAATAACAAGTGAGGTACTTAAAATCCAGGGTAAAAGAGGAAAACAGGATGGAGTTGTGGTGTCCCTGGAAGCTCCATGGAGCAGGCTCTGATTCTTTCTCAGCACTTGCACCATGCCCAGATTAATAGAAGGACCCTAATTGTGGATCTGGAGCAAGAGAATAGAAGATAAATTAATCTTCAAGAGACCCAAATCACAGAGCAATAGCATCTGAGAGGAAAATGTCATTAAACATGCTGCAAACATGCTGAAATTAAATTTACTAAGGGGATACTTAGAAGATTTTACAAAGTGGGTGCTTTGTCTAAAAAATTCCTATTACATTCTGCATGTATAATAGGCAACGATTTCCAGCTTCCTAGATTTGTTACTTGTTTAAATTTTTTCCCAATTACTCTCCTTAATTTTGTTTCATTGCTTCCCACAATGTTAAACCACATAAAAGAACATCTCCACTTACAGCTTATCACTATCCAAAATGAAAGTATAAAAAAACCCCTAGACCTGTTAATTCTGAGAAATTGAGAGATTTAAGTTGCTGCACCAAGGATTTCTAAGCAATGCTCAGATGTGCCCTTAAATTTGTCATGTACCTAAAGTCCCTGTGAGGTAAACCTGAGTTTATACCTTTGATGCTTGGTTCTGGGGGAGGTTCATGGATTCTCTGCCTTCCAGGAAAAGCCCTTATTAGAGAGATGATGATTTTTTGGAGTAGACTTATCTTCAAATCCCCTTCATATTTTTTCTTTTTCTCTGAAAGTGTCCATTAAACCACACAAGGCCAAATAATAACCTCAACTTCATTTGAACAACTTTCCTTATGAATCTGGCCACTTCTTTCCAAATCTTCATTCTTCAGAAATAAAATGCTTCAGGTCAAAGAAAATGTTTCCTTTCTCTTGAAAAGGAATGTTTTTGCTTTCCTTAAAGCTAAAAGTGGGTAACTGTGGGTCATACTGAAGCCAAATGTATATTAGATTCAGCTACCAAAATCATTTATTAGCACAGCTCTATAGCAGGGTGTTTTTCATGGCAAATTAACAACTACAGTGTGCCTTAGGACCTTTGGATGAAAGGGATTATAGAACTGGAAGGGATCATTAGGTCTATTTAATTTGCCTTTAGTAACATGATGGAGGAAATAATCAGTATATTAAACATACATGAAATATTTTTGGAATGTGTAGTCTGCTGGAAAGGAATGAATAGTTCATGTTATTAGCTGGAAAATGAAGTATATATAATCCGCTGTGTGTGGTTGTCATCAAAACCCTACTAGAAATGCAAGACTAAATGTGCTATTTTTACCTTCCTTTTCTTTCCTGCTTTGTTTGTGGCTTTGGCAGAACAAAAAAAAAGACCTGGATAAAATGAGAGAGATTGTTTTTCATTTATCACGATTGCGTTTGAGGTGCTGCCTTCAGCATGAAGGCACAATAAGCTTTTCATTTATTATTTGCATTAGAGTAGGGCATGGAAGCCTAGGCTGATATCAAAACTCCACTTCTAAACACTCCTGTGCTCATGGGGGAGGAAGGGTCTCTGCATCTGAAAATCAGATGTTTTATGTTGAAGATCTCATGTTTTATCATTTATGATAAAACAGTGGTGGCAAATGATGAGGGAGGAAGAACCCTGAACACAGATGTGTTCACCTTGTACCTGGAACATCATTCCAGTGCTTGGTTTCTGCCCTGCTGCCTCCCCTGATCCCCTGATGTGCATCCTTATTGGAAGACTGTGATAGATGAGGCCCTACAGAGTGCACACGTACTTACCTGTGCTATTTTAACTTTGTTGTGACAGAAATTTCAAAATAAATATATTCCTTTCACCTCCCAAATCTGACCTGGCAAGAACATTCATTTTAAAAAGCCTTACAAGATTATTAATCAGCCTTCAATCCATACCCTTTGTAAGAGAAAATGGGATGGTACATGCCTAGTCTTATTTTATTGCAGTATTTTAACAACAGATGCAATGCTGCCTTTGTTATTATCCTTTATTCCTCAGACAGTGTTCCCCCTCCTAATTATTACTTGTCGTCTTCAGTAAGATTGAGAAATGGCATTTTTTTGAGCTCAGGTAAATATCAAAGCAATCTTACTTGTAATGACAGAGCTGCTTTCACTGGGGAGTGAAGTGTAATGAACTAAAAAAGGAATTTAATATGCTTTCCAAATTAAATAATGTATTAATTTCTGCTGAACAGTGGTCCCCAGCCCCCTGGAAAACAGCAGGTCTTGTGTAAATACCTGCAAAGTTGGAGGGTGGTTTGGCAATCAGTAGCCAAGCAGCAAAAGGTAGATCAGCTCAAAGTTGCCCATGGGTGTCCCCTGTGGGGGACTCTGGGGACACTGGGTTGTGTCCTTTCTCTTCCTTGGTTTTTCCCCTTCCCCACCAGCATTGGAGGATTTTACTGACCTAATTCCCTCCATGTAAGCCCCAGGTTTGCTCTCCTGCCATCCATCACAATGTGCAGCATCTTCCTTGCCCTCACTTGCTTGGAATCAGGATCTTACCTCCCCCTCAAAACTGGCTGGGTTTCAGCTTTCGTGATAGCAGAGAACTGTTTGAATATAGAAATTCTAAAGGTTTGAAAAATCAAAGACACGTTAAAAAGCAGGCGATTTCTCTTTAGTATTTCCTTTAGGCAGATACTTTTTTGTTTCAGGTACATGTTTATGTAAAAGGGATAGGAGAGGATAAGAAACTCATTCAACTCAGTTCTAGTTCTCTTGGAGAATTCTTTAGGGTTGTGCTGAAAAATCAGTGCATTGAATGATTTTTTTTTTTTCCCCTCTGGCAACATTTTTTTTCCCCTCTCTGAAATATAATTTTTTATTTCAGAAAAGGAACAACAACAACAAAAAAATCCAAACAATTTTAGGTAGAATTTAGTGATTATTCGCTGTAGCATAGCTTAAGATTATTAAAAGCAGCATTGCTGAGAGGAAGTATGGGCACAGAAATCTGTATTCCACCACTCTCTACAGAATAACCATAATTAAGGCATTCTTATCTAGGTAGAGAGAAACAGACTCTCAAAAGTGTTAAGAAATAAAGGAATAGTCCCTGAAATGGAGAAATTTCTAGTCTATTGCTGATACAGTGGAACTCACTCTGGCCAGAAATTCGCTGTTTAAGATCTACTTAAAAAAAAAAATCTAATTTTGTTCAATAAACTCAAATCTATTTCATTTAAGTCAATACTCAATGAGTGAAAACACCTTTTTTCACTCTGGGGAAAAAAAAAAAAAAGCAAGGATCTGCTTCCCAGGCTTAACTTTTCAGCTGTTCCATTTCTCTGTATATTACTCCTATTATTTCAAAACAAGCCCGTAGTACTCAGATATCCTTTGTTTTTTTAGACCAAAGTGACAAAATGTCTTTTTTTTTTTTTTTTATTAAAACATAAACAAGGAGCTGTTTCAATCAGAACTCGGAAACAGCTACTCATCATTATTTTTGAAGTAAAAGATTAAGTTCTCCTGCACCACGGCGACGACTCAGGGAGTGCTCACATTCACACGTTCTTCCTAATATCTGGGATCAAGTTCAAAAATAAGAATAATACGTTAACAAAAAACGTTACTTAAGACATTTCCCCCTCCAAACCTTTTTTTTTTTTTTTTTAACAGGCTCTTAAAAATATTTCGTCTGGAGAAAGATATCGGGGAGGCATTTCCCGTGAGGTATTGACCTTCATTTTCCTTTTATACTTTGCCTTTTACTCGTTTTTTCCCCCGTTTTTCCGCGGGCCCGGCCCCATCCCTCAGCGGCTCCTGAGGCGGCCCGGGCGGGGCGGTGGCGCCCCCTCGTGGCAGGCGGTGCCGCCTGCTCGGCCTCACCCGGCCCCGGGGCTTTCCTTTCCCTCAGGGAAAGGCCGCAAGTGCTTCCAAAGGAGCGTTCATCTGGATTTTGGGGTTGGGGAATTCTTCACCGAAAGGGTAGCGAAGCCTTGAGGCAGGCTGTCCAGGGAAGGGTTTGATTTGCCGACCATCGCGGTGTTCCAGAAAGTTGTAGGTGTGGTGTTTAGTGTGTGGTAAAATTCACGGCGCTGGAGGTTTATGTCCAAAAGGGAGGCAGAGGAGTCCTGTAACTTAATTTGAATAAAAGGAGAGGCCGCGAGGTCTCTCAAATTGTTGGGGGATGCAGCCCCCCTTTTTATCCTAATTTCCCAGACGCATCACCCTCTTCCTTCTCCTGTTGCCTGAGGTACATGGAATGTACAGATTTCCTGAATCGCCTACTCCACACCCCCCTCTAATATGCAACCCCCTTTTTTTTTTTCCTCTTATAACAAAACACTGTTCATAATTCTATTAAGTCTTTGTTCTTTTTCTCTAAGTTCAGTAATTTTACTCAGCCTTGGCTGAGCAGCAGTCTGTGTCAATTAGCAACATTTTCTACAACTGATGGTTTCTTCCATGACTTCGCTATCTACAAGCAGATTCCCATGGTTCATTTGTAACACATTCATCTTTTTCATTTCATTAGGGATGTGGTTTGGTGGGGGCCCTGTCAGTGTGAGGTTACTAGTTTGACTCGATGACCTGGGACGTCTTTTCCAGCCTCACCGATTGTGTGTGTGATCGGTCACCAGAAGCTGACCAGAACTGCTGTGTTTCTCACAGCTCTGCTCTCCATCCTCTCCTGGCTTTGGCAGCCCTGCAGGGAGAACTTTGCTGAGCTGAACTCCTTGTCCCTTCAGGAAATTTTCCTGAAGTTTCCTCTGTGGGACAGTTACAGTCATCCTGCTCCAAAGCACCTGATTGCTCAAGTGCCACTTAGCTAAAAACTGGTAGGGTTGAGAAGGTCCCCGAGTAAATCACCCATGTAGGCAAAGCAAGAAACTGAGCCATTCCTTTCCCTCCCAGAAGGGGATAAATGAACTGTATGACACACAGGCTACAGCCTGAACATGTTTCTCCCTTTTTCTTTCAGGCTAACTGGAAAATCTGCCTGCTTCAGACATTTTCCCTAAGGTGTGTGGTTGGGTGTTTGCCTAAACTGTGACCTCTGTGCTCAGCTGGGGTCCAACAGATTGTCCTATATAGGACTAGAGCCTTGTGAAAAGAAATCCCATAGGAGCTTGTCCTGTTTCCAAAGAAAGGAAATGTGTAGATCCTTTGTCTGTTTCACGTCTTCAGGTAACCATGTCGTAGCTGGGAGAGTGAAGAAGATGATGACACTGCTCAAATCCTCTGCCCTGGAGCCCTTAAATGTGCACTGAAATATTTCTGCTGAAGACCACACCACACATGTTTGTAGTAACTCATCTCTACACTCTACCAAGTTCTCAATCCTTATGCCCCTTGTTTTTAATGCTTAGGTGAAAATGCTCAGCTGAGGCTGCAGAAACACGTGTCCAGGTGGTGATAAGTAGGTAGGTGTACAAATAACAACACAAATTGCTCACTCAATCTATCTATCAGTCATTGGGTGGCATCTTCCAGGTCATTCAGTAATCACTGATGTGGCCTCAGAAGTGATGCATTAAAAGGTAAATAATGGATTTTATTTATTTATTTATTTACAGGTTTTGAGACAGTGTTGGAGTATCTTCGGGGAAAAAAAAGAAAAGAAACAGGAACAGTTGACTCATTCAAAACAGTCATAGTCATTTGGCAAAGGGGTCAGAATTCCTGCTTTTGTAGAACTTTCCCATTCTTTTTCCTTAGCCACAGGTGAAAAAGAGCATAAACAACAGAAAGCACCAAACCTGTTTTTCTCCATAATTTATATTTTCCCTTGGAAAAGGGAATTGCCTGCTTTGTTTTACTTGAAAGGTGTTCCATCTATTTTTTTAATGGAGAATGGATGAGAAGTAAGTAAATGAGAGGGCTTCTTTCTCCTTACTTATATTGTCCTTTTTATTCCATGGAAGAAGATGATTACAGAACATTTCTTCCCACACACTCTTATTTTGAGTTCTGTGCCCTTTTCTTTGAGAAGAAGGGGTTTAGAGTTCACAGAGCTGAAATAAATCCCTCCAAAAGTCTCTTTTTTTCCCAAATATTTTTTCCTGTGAGAAAGACAGATGCAAGACAGTGAATAACAAGTGTTTTCTTTTAAAGGTGGTCCTAGGAATTAAAGTAGTCCTTTTCTTAGGGTTAAAAATTATTTTCCCTTTTCCCGAAGTGTCTGCTGGGATTTTAAGTTGTTTCACTTTTTTAGTCAAAAATCTGAAAACTGAAATTTTCTCTGAGAGTTTCAACAGAGGCAGGGGGGAAAAAAAAAAGTGAGAAATTTGGCAGGAACAAAAATCCTGCCAATGAGCTTCCTTAGTTATATGGAGTGGAAAATGGAGCCGTTGCTGGTGCTGCTGTTCCTTGCTCAACTGACATCTGGTCTGCATGAGAAAATTCATGTAGGGTGTAAATCAGGTGAGATCCTCCTTGTCCTTTCTGGAATTAGGAACTCAGTGGGACTGTGGTGTCTTGGTAAAGTCAGTATTTCAGGAGTGTCCAGGTCAGCCCTAGACATGAGGCCATCCTAGACAGAGCAAGTGCCTCCCTGTGAGGATATACCACCCTCACAGGAATGAAAAGGGGAGCAGGGAAAGAGAGAAACAAATCAGGCATTAATGTTTGCTCATCAGTGTGGTCAGAAATATGACAGTTACGTACAGATTGTGGCTCTTTGTGCCAAAAAAGCAATCTTGTATTTTTAGGAGTTGATAATTTTTCAGCCTGCAGCAACATTTAATGCTAATAAAACAAAATATTGTGATTATTTGGAGATTAAGCTACTTCTTCAGGTGGATTGCTCAGATCTCTCCTTAAGCAGCTTCCAACTTCAGTGATGTTCTGTCCTGTGTTATTTCTCAATGGGCTAGGCATGCCCTGACATGGTTAAAGCCATATGAGAAAGATGTGACAGAAAATGTCTAGGGGGAATTATTGCTGGGAAAACCTAATCTTAATATTTTATTACCTGTTGGTAATTATTACAACTATTAACTATTACAGATAATACATCTGTGGCTTTCTGCAGTTTTGGTGGCTTTATTGAGATCATTTGTAGAGCTTGAATGCAAGGCAATGATCTCACAGTCTGTGCTGGCCTGAGCCTGGAGAGCACATTGTCCACTTTGTGGAGGACAAATGACACCAATCCCCATTGAAACTGCATTCCTGTGGACTCACCTTTTCATGATTCTTGGGAAAGTGCCCCAGAGAAGCTAAAACAGTCAGTGGTGTCTTGTCCTGGATATGTTTAATGACCTGGTAGGCTGAACACCCAGTCCCTGCTCCTGCAGTTGTTATTAATCCTGTATAATTCCAAGCACATAAATCAAGAAGCTCTCCTGAGTTTCCTTTATAATCTCTAGAGGAAAGTTTCTCCCACCCCTCCCCCTGAATGTAATTCAATTCTTAAGTAAGAGGCAGTGCATCTCCAGAGGATGGTTTAGCTCACTCAGGTGGCTCAGATGAGATGGAATCAGATCACCATCTCTTCTTTAACAGAAATGCCAGGATAGGCTCTGTTGCACCTGGATCACATAGCAGTGTGTGCCAGCTGCTGAAGAAATTTGGGAAGTAGAAATATGAGACAAGGAGCAGCAAAGATCTGATCTGTCCTTTCAGTGCTGGAGAAGTGCAGGCAGGGCAGTGCTGACCCTGATATGACCTTATTCTGGCAGGCAGTGCCTGCTGAGTCAGCACTGGCTCATATCTCCTCTAGTCCTGGCCAAGGAGTGCCACTGCTTCCCCATCTTCTCCCTGCACAGTCCCCTGTGCTGCTCTCTCCAGGGCTTCCCTCCCTACAGGAGCCTTTTCCAGAATGCCTTGGTTTGCTACTGTCTTCTGTGTTGTTTTCCCCCTTCAGTGAAGGGTCAGAATTATTTAGCCCTGCACTTTTTCCCCAGAGTGGCACAGAATAGAAGCACACATTGTTGTGCTCCACGGGGGTGAGGGAGACCCAAAGTGGAAGCTCCATTTACACAGCAATTGAACCCACTGGCAGCACTTTGCTGCTTCCCTACCTGCACTAACTAGAGAGCAGATCTGGGGCTAAAACCATAGAAAATTAACTTTTTTATTTTCTTCTTGAGCTTAGTATAGGAGTAATGGGAACGTGCAGCAGGATGTGGTTCCTTGAGCACTCAAAGCACAGCCTTGGCCACTAGACCAGCAGCAGATACAGCCCTCAGGGCCCGTGCAGCACCCACAGCACCTTCATGGACATCCCCCCACCCACGTCCTTCAACACCATCCATCTGTTACCTCCCGTGCATTTTTTTTGTGCTTTTAAACCCAGCAGATAATTAGAAATACTCTTGCAAATCGGTTTGGACTAAAAATGCTGTTGCACTCGATTTCAAAAGGAAATTCTAGTTAAAGCACCCCAGCTTCCACAGGGAGGCAGCACAATACCTGTCAATTTCTTTGCAACTTTAAACTCGCTGATTTTTTTTTTCTTCTTTTAAAGAGCTCTTTGACCCCGTATATATATTGTTTGGATTAAGAGGTTTTAAGAATTCGAAGTTCAGACGAAAATTCTTTTTTTCTTGCCAAGATCAAGCTTGCCAAGATCAACATTCCCCTTATTTCCCTCTGAGCTGCCACCAAAATGATTTACAAGTTATATAAGAGCCAATTTTGAAAGAAATATGTTTTTAATTAGAAACTAAAAATCAGGGTGACTCTTTTGAGACACTGTAGTTACATTCTGTCAGCATTTCCATTATTTTCAGGGATTTATCACCTCAGGAGAAGAAAGCCTTCTACTCCACTGAAACTTGGAATACTAAAGATATAAAATAAGTAGAAAATAATACTATGAAGTCCAACATTTCCAAACCAGGCATACAAATATCATGGAGCAGACATCCACCCTGCCCCCTAATTATGTTATTGGTTTAAAAAAAGGTGAAAGTTTTAAAATAATACAAATAGGGTTTTTGTTTATCTTCTGCCTTGTGAGACTTTATGATCTCTATTTTAAAAATCTTACTTTGCAACCACAGGGACTAAAAACATGTTTGCTTTTTTTCCTTTTTCTAAATGGAAGTTGATTTTTTTTTTTTAATTTTTTTTTTTTTTTTGCATGTTTGCATGACCCTGAAAGTTGAACTTTGGAAAAAAATTTCAAATATCAAAACTTCATATCTTCACTAAATACAGCTACATGTAACTTTTCTGAACTGCTTATATGCTTAGAAGAGGTGTCTAGGAAAGACAATCAGAAATATTTTAAATCACAATGGACAAGCCAGGAATACTTAAATTATGTATTTGCTCCAGTCATAAGTGGCTGAATTTAAATACCCTTCAGAGAAAAATAGATTTTAACTTCCATTGTTATGGGTTTTTTTGGTGGTTTGTTTGGTTTGGGTTTTGTTTTTGTTTTGAGTGTGTTTGTTTGTTTTTTCATAATTTCTAATTGTTAGCTTATCTAGAGAAGAGGTATCTCATTGCTAGGGGCAGCACACTTTTTTTCATACTGTCCTGAGATAGATATCAGTTTGCTTCTGACTTTCACTTTACAGGAGACATCCCAAATAAACTTTCACTGCTCCTTTACTCCATGTATTTGCAAAAATACTGCTCTCATGAGGAGTCTCTTAATGGATCCAGGGTGGCAAATCCTATGTTCATGGTGAGACTGGGGGTTTTAGACTATTCTCACAGGTTCACTGACTTGACATATATTTTGGCTGTCTCCAGGAGGTTGGATCTTGCTCACTTCATGGTCATTTCTTTGCAGCACAGGGCTAGATTTGGTTTGTTCAACCCCTGTCTAACTTAGGAAAAAGGAATAGGAATATTTTATATTTTTCTTTCCCTCAAAATTCTGTTGAAAGTAAAAGCCTTAAAAAATTCTAGTGCTTTTTTTACCATATACAGATATTTCCTTCATATCCTTTTTCATTGATCCACTGAAGCAATGGGTAAAAAAAAATTAAAAATTTTAAAAAAACTGGTGAAGCAGGTAACAGGTAGAGAGAAGTAGAGATAACTGCCCTGCAACAAACATATAAGTCAGGGAAATCACCAAAGAGTGGCTTAAAATCATAACCAAGGGAGATTGTGAACCTGTAACCTCGAGGCGAAAAGCTTCAGAACTGGTTACCAGAGTTGTGAGCTGTGCTGGAACATGGTTATAGGTAGAAGATGGATGATACCATTTGAATGACTGGTAGTGTCAGGCTCTGGTGAGGCACTGGGCTCCTTTTCCAGCTCTGACATTGTTCTCTGTGCTTTGGAGGTGCCCCATTCCCCCATTCCATGCAGGGTTACATGGCCCGGGGGACATGGATGGTGTGGCATTAGGGAAGAGCCAAAGGAGAGCTCCATGCTCAGTGATAAACATGAACTGAAAGATTGGGCAGTGCCTAGCAGGACTTAGGAAAATAGCCCAGAACACATTTAATTTTCACAGCAACAATTGGAAGAAGCCACCAAAGTGTCAGTCCTGGTCCATGACCCTGGGAGTGCTTTAGGTGCCAGACCCTGGTGGGGCCCGTCCAGTCCCCAGGGAGAGAGGGGATGATCCTCAGCCTCTGCCCAGGGGAATTGATGGGACTTTGATACTGTGATCTAAGGGGAAGAACAGCTGCTGGGCATGGAGGGTGTGAGTCTTTGTGAGCCTTTGGTTCCTCCTGGGTGTAACTGATGATCTCTATTTTGCAGGATTGCTGGGAGGGTGAATGCATTAGTCACTGTTCCGGTGAACTACAGGGATGGCTGTTGTCAAATAATTTATTAACAGTCTTTCCTTCTTTGCTGCTTTTTTTCCTCCAGTGTTTGGAATTGGTATCATTGTGGCAGGTCCTCCTGGTATTCACAATTATGTTTAAAATAATCATATTATGATTAAAGGGCAAATGTACATCAGAGCCTGAATTCAGGTAGGGCCACAGAAACATAGGACCACTGTGTTTCAGCAGTAATGGGGAGCCAAGAACCTGACAACAGGGCATCAATGAAGATTTTTGTGATATTTTCTGTTAAATAGATTCAAAGTCTCTGATTCAGGCTCAAGAAATTCATCTGCCTTTAAAATTAGCTGATCTATTTTTCACATCATAGCTGCAGTGTTTCTGTTCTCTGCCCTCCCTTTCACTTCACATGTAACCACATTTTGGTGGTAGATGAAGTGATTCCTATATATAGCATGTAAAATACTTTGTGATCCTTCCAGGGAATAAGTCCTAGATATATCAGATATTTATTTAGCACAGTACTTTTTAGTAGGATCACAGTCAGGAGCACAGCCTTGGAGCACTTTCTGGCTTCAAGCTCAAAGCTGAACCTACTGAATGTGGCTTGACCAGAGTGTTTGAATAGTAGACATGCTGAGAAGAAAAAAATGATTTTTGCCTGCATCTTCGTTGCAGCAATGAGCTCCTCACCCTGGATTAGCTGCAGTTTCCAAGGAGGCTGACAATTCAGCCCATTTCCATAGGAAAGGAAATACCAAAGAGTCCACTCAAAGGAGGCCCTTTCCAGGAATTTAGGATTTGCTCTACCTATTGGGTCAGATATCCTGTTCCCAGCAGCTGTCAGGACACGATGCTTCAAAGGAAGTTGGATGAGTTTACGTAGCCAAAGCATGACTGACTAAAGATGGAGAGAACTGAGGTAAGCATCTCTCTGTGGTGCAGGACTCAGCTTTCTGCCCGTAGGAGGAGATCTGATTACCCCTGCCTTAGCAAGTTGTGGAGCTGTAATGTTAGTAGCAGTCATATTCAGGCTTCTACAGCTTTGCCAGGCCATTACACTGTCCCTTTCAGTTACCTGTTCAGCATCTGCTGTTTTCCAAAGCTTTTACAAGCAAAATAGGGTACAGCTCAATGGGGAGACACACTGTAAGTTTTTGTGACCAGTTATGGGATTATTCTGCAATGTATTTTCTGCTGGGTCCTGATTTTTGAAACAGATGGAAAGTGGGCAGAGAGCTGAAAGCCTTAAGACCACTCAGCTTCAGCTGCTTTCCTGCCCACCAAATTACAAGGTCAGGCCTTCCTTAACACTTCTGAAAAGTGCCATATGCTAGAGATACCACCAGTCCTTTCAAGTGTCTATTGACTTCAGAGGCCAGACATCTTAAATTTCCCTTCACCAAGCCTGCTACTGAGGCTCCACAACACCAAGTATTTTATTCCATGTATTCTTTCAATGTGCCCCATCTTTTCCAAGCTTACAGTGTTAACTAAAATTGTCATCCAGAGCAAAGGGACTGAAGGTTTTCTAAATTATCTGAAAGTTAAGGATTTGCTTACTTCTCATCTGCCTTTCCCTCCTCCTTGAAAATCATAAGTCACGTGGTGGTGTGCCCCTAGTGCAGCTTCCTTGCTTCTAAGCAAGGTTGGCTTGAAAGTAGATTGATAATTGAGTCACAGTTATCTTTATTTATCTCTACAGAAAAAGGACTCTTGAAAATGATGAGTAGCTAAATAAAACAGAAACAGTAACTTATTTCATACCTTCCTCAACTTGTATACATTTTTTTCTCAAGTGTTAGGTGCAGTAGAAACAGAATATTTGTTTTAAATTTTGTTATGGAAAGGTAAGAAATTAAGAGGCTCTATTATTCCAAATAATTTCATTTTAGAACGGAACGTTCGTTTTCTAAATCTCTTGAGATATCACACATTTCCTCTAACATAGGAAAATCAATAGATAAAAAGGTTCCAGTTCAATTTCCCCTGGATGTGATCAAGTACATTCAAATATTGAATGATAAATAGGCTAATTTACACATCTGCCAAACTGGCATTAGCATTTTACTAACTCCCTGCGGTGTCATGAGGTTTAATTAATGGTTGTAAAGCACTCCTCTGAATGAAAGGTATGACTTTTTACATTTGAGATTATGTAGATCCATAAGTTTCTGCTGTATTTGTAACAGCTGTCTAGAAGACTAATGGCTTTGCAGATTTACTGCTGTGCTCTGCTGCTTTCTGCTAGCCTGCAGTTTTGGAAGTTAGGTACTGGTGGTAACTTTCAGAGATTAAGACCAATCCTAAATTTGTTTTCAGCTGAAAGACAACTCTTAATTGTTCAGGGCAGTTTCCTTGCCTTCTAATACCTGTAACTTACACCATGTTAAATTAATACAAATCACATCACATGATTCACAAGAATGGTGGTTTTCAAGTGGCTGTGGAAAAAAATTATCAATTTATGCAGCCTCAATGAGACAACTCAGTGAAGAAATGACACCTTGTCTGGCTGCAACATCACTGGTTTGGCTGCAGGAGCCATGCACTAATATCTCTGCAAATATTTTTAAGAAGAGGATGAGTAAAGTGACAATTTCAAATATTTGTGCAGTTCTTATCTGAAGGCTCTCTCTCAGTTCCTACTTTTAGATCAATGTGGTCTGTCATGTTACATCCTTGAGACTGCCTGGAGTATTCCATTGAAATCAGCAGTCCTAACTAAAGCTCATGATGGGACCATCTTACTGAGGTACAAAGGACTGGTTTTTGGGTTTTTTAACTCTTATCCTCTGTTCTATTCTTTCAGTGTCTCTCCTGCTAATTTGGTGTAACTGCCCTTTTTGGGTGGTGGCAAAGAAAGAGATGAGAGTGAATGCACGGCCTTAACTTGAGCAGCAAAAATCTGCAGCCTGATCAGATACCCATTGATTTTGGCCTTTGCCTTTTGGAGTGCTCCACATCTCTCAGTATTATTGACTTGATGCAGAAACAATCTCATTTTTTTTCTATCATTGGTTTGAAAACTAAAGAGAGACAAATAGAGCACATGGTTGCCTTGGTCACCCTGAAGGTGTCTCATTCCCAGCTCCCATGGAGCTGCTGTATCCTCTCTGAAAGCAGGAGGACTCCCCAGCTCTGCAGCTGAGCCCCAAATCATCCACTGCAATGCTCCATGCCTCATGCCAAATGGACTCAGTGGTCTCCTGAGGCTGACACAGCTGTCAGATCTTGACAGAGAGACTAACAACCACCAGGTAGGTTTTTTTAGTATTATCCCATAATTCTATCAGATATATCAATATTAGATAGAGATTGAGGTAGGGTATCCTGGGCCTATGCAACTAACAAGTGAATTGTTTTACTTACAGAAGGATGTGGCTTTTGGCCACATCAAGTAGAGTGATTAACCCAAAGTGGCATTATACATTCTTTATTGTTATATTGATCCTCAATACTGGGGACTGCCAACAACAGCCATCTCTGCTTTAATTGTTTTTATTTGTATTGGCAGTGTAAAGACCAGGACTACAGAAGCACATATGTCTAAAGTGTTTGAGNGGGAAGAGGGAAAATAATTGTAGACATTTTAGAGCAAAGAATGAAAGATTGATTTAATAAACAGAATTGTGCCATAATGCTGTAATATATCCAGAGTGTCTCTATGCCTCCTTTGTGTTACCACCCACAAAGTTTGTTTGTAGCTGTGTGGCACAATCTGCAGACCAATTGAAGGATGTGTCATGCCACTGAAATCTGTTGTTTCATGACATGAAATTGCATCTTTTGTTTGACATTAGACCACATTTGTAGTTCCTGAATTATTTTCTGTTGACATTTCAAGAACTGGATTGTGTTTCTAAGTAAAACTGCATCCATCCATCTTCTGTCAGGAGCATGTCACTTTTAGGCAAATAAAATAGTACCATTCCTTGTTGTCTTTGTACCACAATTATTCTTTAATCTTTATTCAATGTATTCCTTTTACCTGGAATGCCACATAGCCCTGACGCTATACTCTGCAGGTTCAATAATTTCTTTATTAATCTTGATTTGCCTTTCAATTTCACTGATGAAGTAAGCAAGCAAATGGCTTGGGAAACAAATGCAAGAGAATTATATCACACAAAACCAGTCCAGTTCTTCTGTGCAGTCCCTGTTTTGCAAAACATTCTGGCTGTATCAGGATGAGGCTCATGGACAAGCTGCAGTGCATTGACAGCCTCTGTTCCTTGAGCTGGGGAAAGGGGAGAGTCCCTCTTGGCTTTGTGCTTGTGTTGAGTGCTTAAGGTTTGAGGTCTCTTGAGGTTTATTGACCGTGGACTTTTCCTACTGTTTGTGAAATTTTGGCCAGCAGTGCCTGTTGAACAAGATGTGTGTCCCTGCCTTTCAGTGTCCAGTCCAGAGGATGCATTCCATCAGTCCCAACATGAGGCTGGCTTATCCCCATTGGTCTAGGGAGACAAATAAGGTCATAAATAGTGGTTTCATGGTTTAGCACTGGGTTATGGCTCAGCCACTGCACTGGGAGCTGCAGTGTGTGCTCTGTGACATGCACCCATGGGCCAGCTGCTTTTGTGCTGATGTGATTTATAATGTAGCTAACAAGCCTCCATTATGGATTGAGGTGTCACAATGTGTCCATAGCAGCCTGTCTCAAAAAAAAAAAAAAAAAAAAAACCACCAAAAACCAACAAAACCCACTGTCAATTGAAGTTTTTTTGTTGTGGTTTCATCCAGCAGACAGCTAAACACTGCACAGCTGTTCCCTCTTTCCCCCACAGAAAATCAGGAAAAAGGTAAACTCATGGGCTGCTATAAAGGGAGGTCAATAGGACAGAAAAGGAAGGGGAAATAATAATGAAGGTAAGAGAACATGCAGCACAAGTGATGCACAGTGTAATTGCTCACTACCTGCTGACTTATGCCCAGCCAGTCCCTGAGATGCAGATTCCCACATTCCAGGCAAATCCCCCACTTTCATTGTTCAGCTTGAGGTCATATGGTCTGGAGTATTCCTTTGGCCAGTTGGGGTCAGCTGTCCTGGCTGTGTCCACTCCCAGTTTCTTGTGCAACCCCAGCCTTCCTTCCTGGCAGGGCAGAAGCTGAAAAATCCTTGACTTAGTGTAAGCCCTGCTCAGCAACAACTAAAATATCAGTGTGTTAGCAACACTATTCTCATCCTAAACTCAAAACACAGCATTGTACCAGCAACCAAGAAGAAAATTATGTCTATCCCAGCTGAAAACCAGAACATTTTTTAAAGTGTGCTTTTGAAATGGTGTAAAGTCCAGTAGGAGCCCATGGCAGAGTCTCTTGAGAGGCAGAGTCCAGACCAGTCCCTGCATTCAAATGTCACTAGTCAATTTTCATGTCCCATTTAGGTTAAAATATTTCATGTTCTTGGTTTTGAGACAAAAAGTTTAGACACACACTTAGTGTCTCATTCAATAATGTGTTACTGAGTTAATTATACCGAGAGAGCAATTTTATTTTACTGGCACCAAAAATTTCAGCAAATGTCAAGCAAGCTGCAAATGAGGCAATTCCAGACTGGGCTTTTATTGAATTAAATGGATTATTTCCTTGGTGCCTTCAAAGTCTTCAAATATGTCTGGAATCTCTTGCCCATTTTCTCTGAGTCTGCTCTAGCCAGATTATTAAAATGGCCCATTTTCCATAATATCGTCCTGGGTTTTTCTCATCACTCCCCTGATCATTATAAATTGCATGGTATGATATTTCAGAAGATTAATATTCCATCTGCTCTGCACACTGCCAGAGGATCAAAACACTTGGCTGCTTCAACTCAGACTTAATCTGCATGATAGGCTAAGCCCTATATACACCCAAGTTGTTCATGGTGGGCTGGTCTACATGGGTGGTTTACACTGGTGGAAAGCTGACTATCCATATTCAGAGAGCTGTGCCACACATCATTGACAAAATGCTCTTAATTCTGTTGAGGGCTTTTAATTCTGTTGAGATTAGCAGCACTGTGGCAGCGGAATAAATACTGTCGAGAATCAAGTTAATTTTGTCTGTGCTGCCATGTTTTGTTCACTGTCCAGTTATGTTCATGTATTTCTTTGTGTCTAGTCCTGTACATCTGCCTGAAGATCCCCACTTCTGGCCACGTACTGCTACAGTACATTGGCAAATGAGAAAAAGGACCTATTCCTCATTGAAGGGGAGCTAGCATTAGTCCAAAGATTTTTGGGACACCTACCAACAAGCCTGAATACATGAAGAAAATAAAATAAATCCCAGCAGCAATAGATAGCAGCCAGCAGTTTGTTTTGATATGGTTTCTGTTTTTCAGTGTTCTATCTCAACAGTGCAGTCTGTACCTCCCTGTTCACAAACTCTTCAGCTCTAGAGACTAAGGGGAAATAATGTTGGCTCAATAATGAGCCAGCAGTGAATAAGTATTACATGGCAATTTATACTCTTTATCTGTGATAAAGGTGAGCTTCAACTCACAGAGAAACATACTTCTGGTCATTTTTTAACACCCAGAACTAATCTGGATTGTAAATACCCAAACACAGTCATGACAAAACAGTGTTGTTCACTTACAGCCATGGCTTGTGGTTCTTCTTCCTCAGTATTTTTCTACTGGTAGCCTTTGCTGAGCAACTCTGCTCCAACTACTTCTGGTCACCACTGATGTCCAAAGGGAAAGGAAGGCATTCTGTGAAATGACATTGTAAGTGGGGGCGTTTTTTGGTGCTTATTTGTACATGTCTGCATCTCTCACTGAACAGGGTCAGCATGCTAAATTCATAACTTGGTGCAAGCCCACTGTAACAGCATAAATGAGGAATTGATTTGGTATGTTGTATCTAAGTAGTTACTGAAGTCGTGGTGTGTAAGTTGTTTAATCTTTTGTTTATCCTGTCCTGATCTAAACTATCCCCAGCTTGAGAACTTTTACTTGCTAATGTGGACTCTTTAGAAGTTGTTTCCTAACTCTTCTTTGGTCCCCACTGATTTTTGGTCCCCAGTTAAACTGCTAAAAAACACCGAAACTGCATGTGAGCAAAAACATATTATCAGTTATTTTTTTTGTAGTTGAAGCTAACAAAGCTAACCAAAAACTGTCCTGCTGAGTTTCATACAAACATTCATTCTTCTCTGTGGCCAGAATTCAGAACCTGAAACCTCCCAAAGCATCACAGAAATTTCTCTTTTGAGAAATTGAGTCTAACAAGGCTTTGAGAACCCTCATCTGGTGTTGAACTTCTAATTCAAGTGGAGTGGGAAAAACACAGAGGCAAAGAACAGAGGTCCATAACACAGAAATTGCATTTCTAAAGGACATGGCTGTACAGACCATGGGAAACAAGATCAGCTACATATTTCCATTAATCCAGACCAACCACTTCCATATATCTGAAATTTTATCATTCTTTTGGGAGTCTTCCCCCTACATCTTGTGTCTTGCAAGAAAGTCACTGTATGTAGCCACCACTGACCACACTGCAGTGACTGCTCCTGTGCAATCTTCATCTTTCTTCCACATTCTCCACTGAGATCCTGTTCCTGGAGCCACCATGCTGCAGCTGTGGTCTCTTGCACTGGAGATAGTCCTGGTGAATAGTGAAGGGTCTGGAGCTGATGTCCCCAGCACATGTCCCTGGGGTTTTCATTGTGATGCTGTTTTACACCCCAATGACACAGACTCTGAGATTCAGAAGGTGAAAATGACTCCTTTATTTTTGGGTTGTGTCTCGCTTTTATACTGTTTTACACAGACCAATTTGATTGATGACACAAAGACAAATCTCTTCAATCACATTGGTTAGACCAGAGGGACATCAAGAAGAACTCCCTCCTAGGAAAAGGAATGAATAACAAAGTTACAGTTACAAAAACTTTTCTCCTGTTTACAGAAAATTCCCTGGGAAAAGAATTTCAGAAAACCAAAACACCTCAGGAACCAGGGCTACCTGATGGTCCTTCAGTGACTTAATTTTACTTGGCTGAACACCTTGCAGCACTATGGATTGTGGACCTCACCCTCTTTACTACCCTACTTCTCCCTAGTTTTTTGGAAATTTTGAATTAGAAAGCTGTGATAAAATAATAAATAATCTCTTGGGGACATTGAGGAGCCAATTTAGAGCAGCACAATACCTTGTGTGTGTGTGTGTGCAGATCACTCTGCCTGACTAGCCTAAGTACCAAGGGACAATTTTTGAAGCAAGTGTGTTTATCAAGGTAAATATAGACCCTAAATAGTAAGGATTATTAGTGGATCTTAATTGTAAAAGTCACTCTGAAAAAGGTCCTGGATATTGCAATGGTATGAACCTGGATATTTTTTAAGGTATAATGGTGTGAATTAATCTTTATGCCAGTGCCAAGCATTATTATTAGGCTCTTGAAGATGAAATCCTCTATTTTATGAGTGTCCAACCACAGTGAGAGTCCAAAGTGCAAATTGCCCCAATAATTCTAATTGTTCTCCAGAACCCAGTTTGCTACCAGATAGTAAAACAGTCAAGCAAGGGACAGCTATTTTAGCCCTGAGGGAGTCCCACTGAAAGATGCTCTATCCAGTGGAAATGAAGACAAAATATGGTCATAGTGAAAACCACCCTTTCTAGTAAAGAAAAGTATTACAAGTGGAGTCAAAATATCCATACCAACTTCTACACTATTTGTTTTTAAAATGGACTGTGAGATTTAGTTCTTCCCTGACCAGATTTGTTCAGCAACAGCTGTTAGCTTGACACAAATGGAGAGAAACAACACATTCTGAAAAAGTAATCAGTTTTGAAATTTGAATACTTGCTAGTGTTTTTCTTCACTTTCACAGAATAGCATCTTTTATCTGAAGAGTTCAAAGCATTCCTCAAATAATTTATTACATCTCACCACCTCCTCTCTGAGGCTTTTAAATATTATTTTCCTCATTGCGGAAGATGGAAAAATGGAGAAATCAGAAAAATTAAGTTACTTTCCTAAGACCACACAGTGAGTCAGAATCAGAGTGAAGAGTACAAGTCTGAAGTGATAACTTCAGCTCTGCCATTCCAAATGCTGGATATAGTTTGTCTGCAACATTCTCTACAGGAAGAGGCAATAACTTTCTGAAGAACTGCTGTAATTCAACCTGCAAGTCACTGGGACTGATGTGTTAATTACTGGATGAAATTCTGTCACCTAGCTATTCAAAGGGTCAGACTAGATGGTCAGAAAGATCTTGTCTGGTCTTAAAATAGAAGAGTCATTGCCACCATACAAATCTATTTTCCCTTTCTCTCCTTCCAACAAAAAGCAGTAATTAGTCGTGTTGAAAAGCTTGCTATGAAACTGCATTTTTCAAATCCAAGGCATATTATGCCAGAGGTTAGCAAAAATAGCTTCAGAAATCCTGAAAAATTGACAGATTGAATCTATCAAATCCATTTTTAATTTTATTTTGACAAAAATTCACACTGGGGCTGACAGCTCCTTGCAAAAACAACGTCGCTGACTGCAGTTTGAAACACACATGCTATAAAACCTTGGGAACAGGATTTATAATAAAAACCTGGCAGTCTCCTAACTCTACCAGTATTATCACCATGTGTGACAATAATATATTAGGACCATACTTCAGAGCTCCTTCATTAGATTCTGACATATGGAGGAGAACAGAGACCCTGAAAACTAGGGAAGACATAGAGTGCAGTCTCAGCTGTGCATATTTATCATCTAAATCAAGTGAAGGCTATTTATTGACTTATTGATTCTAATTCAAAATGAGAACTTAATTAAAAGTTTAGTTCATTACCACACAATTACATGGCCCTCAAGACATTTCCAGGATAGTAAAGTGCACATTTAATCATGGGGTATATTGGATCTTCAGTTGTTATAAATCAGACATTAGTGGTGCCATGCTAATTTACGCCATCTGGGGACAGGCCCTATTAGTTTTCTATGCAGGAGGCATTTGTTACTGTTTTAAATAGGGGAACTGCAGTTCAGTGTTGCCCTTTGCTGAGCAATAGTGTTAACTTCCAACCAGAAGGCAAAGCAGTGATGAGAAATTCAGTTTTGGTGCTGTAAAAACCACGTAGATATACCAGCCTCTGCTCAAGCAGCCTGAAGGACTGTCTGCCAAAATTATAATACCAAGCCTCAGAGAAGCTGTTCTGCCTTGGAAACAGCCTTTGGTGACTCTGCTAAGAGAGATCCTGGCAGAGAACAAACTTTTTTGCCAATTTCTCCACAGAAGCACAGCACTCGTGTGTCCAGATGCAGCCAGCATCTCTGTCAATGTGCTGTGGGAGCTCTGACATCCCTTTTGGTCCTCACCCTCACAGGGCTGCACCTACACCTCACAGCTTGTGCTGCTCCACCTCAACACAGGCAGTGGAAGAGTTTGGTTATGTAAATTTGCCTTCTGAGGTTCTTTGAATGCAGCAAATTTTGGATTTGTCCCTGCAAAGGATGAGAGTCCTAACTGTATTTGTATTCACCTAATGCGGCATTCCAGGGCTCTGATCTTGAGGATTTTTGTGTCTTTCTGTATTTTTTGATCATTTTTACGTATTTACAAATAGCCAGAACTGACAGTCTGGGAATCAAATTGTAACAGACTTTCACATGCAGGCATGAGCTGTATTAGAGCATTTGAGGGCAAGTTAAGCTGTTCATGAAAAATCATTGTGTATCTTCAGTGACTGAAGTTCATTCTCTACAAGAGAAACTCCAAAAAAAGCCCTTCAGAATGATACTATGCAGTGTGATCCACAATAAGGGTTTGAAACTTTCACTTTGCTAGCATCTTGATTCAGCTAATGCTTTCTACCTCTAAGCCTTCTAAAAAGAATTTGGGCAGACAATTTTTACATATACTCATATTTTGAACTCTCAGCATAGGACTTTTAGCAGTACTGTGGAGTGGGCTAATGTCAAATTAATTTTATTGTACTTCTGACCTAAGGGACTGAAAGATTTTTCAGATTTTTCAGCTGGTATGTCCTGTACTTGAACACATGAGCCAGACATCAGCAAGGTAGAGGGACTAGAAAGAGTTTTCAGTCAGTTTCTGGCTCCCAGCTCTCAGGCTGTTACTCACAGTTAAAAGGAAGTGCAGCTGGCAGGGCAGGTGTGAGCTGACTGAGCAAACAGCACAAACTATACCTGTGCAATGTGAGGCAAGGGAAGGGCAGAGGGAAAGGAGCACAGAAGGGCACCAGATGCAGGCAGGAAGCTGCATTCAGGCATTTGTCAGGCAGGAGAGATGAAGGCTGTGCTGCAGGGAGCACAGTGATTACCCACCACAGGTACATGTGCTCGTGTGACTGCTGTGGTGGTGGCAACAGAGCCAGAAAACTAAAAGCCTTAAGTGACAGAGCTTTTGAAAACTCTGTAGCCCAAGGAGTATCTATAAGGAATTGACTGGGGGAACAGGCATTTTAATAGCTGCTTATTAGGTGCACCTGCTACACTCAGTGTTCAATCCAACAGTATTTTCCAGCTATTGATTGGGCACATCCCAGAGCTGCTGAGGAGCTGTTTTTACATAATGCCAGATATTGTGTGTGACTGCTCTTGTCTGTTGCCTTGGATGTTCCTGTAACAAGGAGACAGAGACTAAGATGGCCCCTGCTATGTTTGGTTGCAATATCTCCAGCTGGCAAGAACCCATATTTTATCCATTAGAGTTGGAGTAATGCTTTGTGCCTTTCCAGTGTTTGCAGCTCTGGGCCATCACACTGAGTTTGTAGCAATAGCTGCATGAGACATTCTGCTCTCTCAGATCCCATTTAGTGCTTCACTAATTGTCTTTTCTGTCCCTGCTTATGCTTTTTCCAAGGCTTCATTTTGGTAGGTTGAGATAACACAATGTGTTTTTGTGTGGCAAGTAAATATTACTGGAAGGGACAGAGGTGTGAGTAAGGATGAAAGTGTGTGTCTTGCACCCATGCTCTGTGCCATAGCTTGTAGACCAGAGTAATTTTTCATTTTTGCAGAACTTTTTGGCATCTGAGAGAGAATTTCCCTGACACCTTATGAATCCTACTGAAGTCTGAAACTGAGCATTCAGGGCTAGCAGAGCTAAAACTGTCATCAATGCTAACAGAGCAATGCAACCGAGCAGTTTATCAGTGGTTTTCAGGTTGGCAGAAACTGATCTGATGGGGAAGAGCTCATGCTAGATAAATTTTACATTGATTTCAGAGTGTCCTAGTAGTGAGGGCAACTGAACATTACAATAGGTGAAGGGGGCAGCATGATTGACACCACTTGGCACCTTTAGGAGGCAGTTTGGATATCTTTCTAAAAGATATTCTTTCAAACTGGCTTCAGCATGAATGGTCCCTTCTGGCCAAGGAATCTGTCCAGAATGTATCATTCATTCAGCTCTTTCCTTCATATGTAACAGGCAGAGTAAGTCCTCAGCATGATCATGATTTGCATAAAGATAATGGTTATATTAAAAGCCTGGGCTTCAGGGGTTTAGCTGGGTAACCACTGGGGTCAAGAAAGATTTTTTTTCTCTTGCTATACAATTAGCCAGATGTACTCTGGGTTAGTGTTTGCTTAGCTCCTCTGAAGCACTGGAAACTGACTCCTCCCTGGTGAACCTTGCAGTGGCCCAGGGTACACAGAGATTTCTCTCTGGAGTACTGGGGGAAGCAGTTTGCTCAGACCTCAGAACATCTCCTGCAGCACGAGAGCATGGCTAGCTTGGTCTGTCTCACCATCCCTAAACACTCTCCCAGCACCTGAGAGGCTTTGAAAATGGAACAAACTACAGTAAAAATTGGAGTGACTCCTTTTTTTCTGAATTCTGCTTCTTAAAACACCATTTCTGGAGTGGTAAATGCCTTTCTGCGCTCGTTTGGGGAAGACAATACCAAGAAGTTCCAAGGAGGGAGTATCTACATTAAATAATCAGGTTATATAGGGCTTCCTATAAATTTTATGGAAAGAGTGATTAAATACTGGAATGGTCTGCCCAGGGAGGTGGTGGAGTCACCATCCCTGGATGTGTTTAAACAAGACAGTTTAAACTGTGGCACTCAGTGCCATGGTTTAGTTGAGGTGTTAGGGGTGGGTTGGACTTGATGATCTTGAAGGTCTCTTCCAACCTTGTCATTCTGTGATTCTGTGTTTCCTACAACCTTTAACTCTGCTGCTGCATTTTTCCAGCCTGTGCAGGTGTAGCCACCCCCATCCCATCACCTTCAGGCCAGGACTGCAGGTGTGTGAGCCCAGGCACACAAGGGAGAGGCTGGAGGAGCCTGGGCAGGTCAGTGACACCAACCACACCCGAGTATTAAAACCCAGCTGGAAATGTTCAGGCAGGTTGTCTGCAAGGGGCTGCAGTGCAGCCTTGCTGGGAGAAGGACACAGCACCCACTGGGAGTTGGAAGAGGAGATTAGAGGTGAAGGTAACCTGCCAGTCTTGAGCTTGTTTCTAGAGTTGCTGGGCTTTTCAGGCATCTGAGCTGTGTGTTGATCCACATTTGTAGTGTGCTTGTGTGAGGTTAATTTTTACTTTGTGGGCACTGAGAACTGTCTGTGCTATGCAGACTCTTAGAGAAATAGTAATTGCTGGGTTAAATCTCTCCTATGTTAGTAAATATGTAAACATAAAACCTATCATGCAACACAATATAGTTTTGATCCTTTTTTAACCTCCAGTGATTTTAATAGAGCAGGAAGAAGCCTAATGAGATTTATCAGGAGATACTACTGAGATCTGGTGGCTGTGGCAGCTGAATGCTGGATAAAATGTAAAACTCTTCATATAGTGCAGAGTGCTCAGGCTGAGTCATTGGCCTTTTACTATGGCTCCTTTGGCAGTAAAACTTCCACCTTTGAGACAAAGTAGTGTTTTCATACAAAAGAATTCTCTAATACAGGGCTCCTGCAGCTCCAGAATGGGTCCTGATTCTTTCATTACTGTAAACTCTTGGTTTTAGTGGAGCTGCTCACAGGAGTTTGTCTCTCTTAATCTTGCCCAGTGCTGGAAAATTTTACTTTCGAACATTTTTTTTTTTAACTCAGTGTGACTTCCTGTGGCTACTCTACTGCACAGGTTTGTTGGCTGTTAATAGATTGGGCCATAAGCTAATTCTTTCCACGTTCTACACAGTAGCTTTTTTCCCTCTCCTTTTGTTAGGAACTTCAACCAAGATGGATTTTAATGCTTTTTTAGCTGTTGAAACCAAGGCTAGGGGAATATATCTAGTATACCTAAATTCCTAAGGCAGCTCCTTGGCACAGAACAAGATCTGATTTGCAGTCTTCCTTTCTTTACTGCTACACAACGATAACAGAAATATAGTAGAAACAGGAGATATTTTATGTATGACCAAAAATCTGTCTTGTGTAGGGTTGGAAAGCATCAAGTTTCTTAGAACTGAGTGTCATGAGATATATGTCTGCTCTGAGGCACTTCCTTTCAAACCATTTTTTTTCAGTATTTTCATGTGTTCTTATAATATATATTTAGGCAGAGTGCTGATTTTTCAACAGTACTAAAACAGAGCTGGATTTGTCACATTCAGTGTTTACAAAATCTTTCCCCACTCTGTCCTACTGCCCCCTCCCCATGTATATTTGTATTCTTTTTAGTGTTAATAGCAGAGCTCCCTCAGAATTTTCAAAGTCTAAGGAAGGAGTTTTTCAGAAAAAAATTTTTCTAAATATGCTTGTTTTCAACTCTCCTGCAGAGCACTAAAAGACAATTGAATTTCTTTTCACTAAAAAATTTCATTAAGTCCAATTGTGCTTAGAATTTTTGGATGTTTTTCCAGTTTTTTGTGGCTTCTACTGGACCTTGGTTTTTATGCTTTTAGATTTTTTTTTTTCCATTGTAGGCAAAGATAATGTCTGATTTACCCTTAAACCTGTTTCCTCTAGGACTCTGTCACCTTTCAGAGACTCAGGTGTGCAGTTTTCTCCCTTCCTTTCTGAAGGGATCAGATGGTCCAGTTACAAGCCAATTTTCTTATAACCACAATAATTCAAATCCACATTGATTCTTGGTCCTGTCTTGCCTAGTGACACTGCTGTGTTGTCAGTGACACCAGGACAAACGTTTGCTCAGCAGCAGCCAATATGCCTGGTCTGGGCATCATAAACTAACTTTTACAAACCTTACAAGAAAAAAAAAAAAAAAAAAGGGAATTTTAGTTTAGAATATGTGTAGTTTAGATTGTATAACTGTTAAATATGAAGTGTTACCTTTAAAAGAAAATCACAGATGTCCGGTGTTATGCCAGTTGCAATTCATTTCTCTAAAAATATTTGAGTTAGGATACAATCTAAAAAGAACTTCTTTTTTTCCAACCACTGCTAAAATTTTCTTTACTGAACCGTACTCATTTCAAAAATTTTAATCAGAGTTGCTGCTACCACTTCCTGCAAGGTTTAGATTTGGTTTTTTGCTCCACTGTCCGACTAGGGTTGCAATGATCTGTAAACACAGGGGACGTTTAGAGTGAATAAAAGGAAAACATTGAAGCTTTGATCAGTGGAAAAGGGGAAGGTGGGTTTTGTTTTTGAATTTCTTCTTCATGATTTTACAGTTTATTAGCACCAGCTTAAACAAGCTAAGAGGTTCAAATTACAACAAAATAATTGCAGTTTTTTAAAGAGCCACTATGAAATAACCTCCCTCCCATTTTAACCTTTCATCTTGGTCTCATTCTTATCTGTGGACTGCCCCTTTGCCCTCTTCTTCCACTTTGCCTGAAAAATAAGCAGAAAATACAGTTTACATTTTGTCTGTACACACGTCTGGGTTTTTTTTTAATATAACCCCAGAGGAAAGTGGATAAATAAATATACATTTTTCAATAGCTGTAGAGCATTTGTTTAACATGGACTAACTCCCCAATAACTAGCAGAAGATTATACATGCAAATCTAATTTTCTGGCTAACTTAAGTCTCTCTTGGGAACCTTGGTGACTACTTGCAAACATTTTCCTTGAATCAGCAGTATCAGCAAAGATACATTATGGTGCTAAAAGTATATAATGTAAAAAGTGAGCTAAAAAGATGGAAGAGGGTTTAGAAAGAAGGAGGAGATGGAAAAGGGAAGTACTATAAAGGGAAGGGCATCTATAAAGAGAGAGGGGTCTAAGCCTTTTACAATAGAGGCAGACTGAAATAACCATGGTTTCTTCTTTGAGTCGTGAGAATAGCTATTTTCTTGTTTAAAAGCTTAAAGAGCTATTAAGTTGGGCAAATCACTGGTAAAACAGCTGGAAATGTAAATAGCAATTTAAACAGTCCATTGCCCCTCAATCCAAATGTGGAATGTGCAGATCTACTTCAAAAAAGTTCCTCTGGTTTTATTATATTGTCAACGGTAAGAGGATTGAGTAGGCACCCTTTCTCCATGGGCTGAATGGAGACAGTGTGCTTTATTTAGAAAATCCACAAATTTTTTTTTCCTTTTCTCATTTCTCTCTTTTTTTCCCTCTTCTTTCCCCCTTTTTTCCTTTTTTCTCAATTTTTTCCTTTCTTTTTTTCTTTTTTCTTTTCTTTTTTTTTTTTCTTTTTTGCAAGTGAGCAGACGAGTCTCTAATTTTCACACCATTCTCCCTTAGAGACCTCCTTCAATTGCACCATTCTTTCATTATGTGGAACTAATGAAGTGCTCTGCAACCTTTAGGTCTCCAAAGAATCCATTCCATTGCTCTAGGAATATAGTCCTTAAATAAAACATGTTTCATTGGCTGACTTCAAAACACTATTCTTATGGGGGAGGGGGGATAAATAATTGGCCTGGAATCACTGTGTGAAAAAAAAGAAGAAATTACATAGGACAATGCTTTTAAATTATAGTTACAGTCAAAGGATACATTCAGCAATGGCAGTTTGGGTTCTTATTCCTAGCAAGCTGCCAAAATTGGGATATGATTTCTTTGAAGTTCCAGATTGCAAATCTTTTTATGACTATTGTCCTTCCAGTGCCTGTGTTCTATTGAGAGTGAATGGGTTTTGTGGTGTAAAAAAATAATGCAGTGGCAGATCAATAAGACTAATAATTCAGCAGCTGAGTTGGAAGGCTGGCTGCTTGTGTGTCTTAAAAATAACACCTCACATTTTGTACAGTGCTTTTCTTCTCCAAAGTATCCACAAAACATTAGCTCAGTCCTGTGGCTTGTTTATTCCACGTGTGCAGCACAGATCTGTTTTATCCATGAGGTATCAAATGCTTTATTCTCTCCTGAATATTTGTGGGTGTGAGGGCAGCTGATTTTCATCTGCCATTATGGACTGTGGAGAAAAGAGTTATTTCAAATTTGTCAAAGTCTCTTCTCTTTCTATGCAATGTCTGCCCTCTGGCATTTTTAATTGATTTGCTTTTCTTCTCTAAAGCTTTTAATTGGTCTGAGCCCTGTTTTCCTTCCCCTGTCCTAAAACCTTACAACTTAAATATGCCCACTCATAATACATTTGTCTGCATAATCTGCTTTTAAGTTAAGAAAAAAAAAATAAAAGAAAAGGGGAGGGGAGACAGCAACAGGGGGAAAATAAAGCTATATTTCAGTGTAAGATTGCTTGTGTATGTTGGGTTTGTATCTGAACTGAGCAAACAAATGTAAGCATTTAAATTTTTTTTATTAGTATTCATTTCCTTTCACATTGCCTATCTTTTGGTGCTTGATCTAATTTGTAGCATATTGGATTCTGGCTTTTGGTAAACTGAAATAGCACTATCAGCATGATCATTGTTATAATACTGGCAGAAGAGATTTGCTGGCTTAATTTCAGTGAAAACTAGATGTCTGTCTTTGGCTGTAAAACAATTTATATTTATAGAAGCTGTTGTAATCATCTATTTTTGAGTGAAAGGATTTCCTGGAGCATAACAGTTCTGCAATACCCAGGACCTATCCCAAATTTCTAGTGTAAAAATAATGCATTTAAGCTCTGTTGAACTGATTAGAAAAGAAAACAGTGCTTAATGAATGTGGGGCTTTAATTTTTGGGTGGCTAGGGATAAGTTACAGCCTTTAATTAGCTCCCACTGTATTTTGGTAGGACAGCACATTGCACTTTGCAGTACTGAAGACTGTGGAGCAGCAGTCAAGAATAGGGACTAAGTTTTGCCAAGGTCATTAGTGGCCATTAGCAGTGGTTGCCTGATTGTGGACCCTCTTGAGTGGCCTGATTTCAAACAGGGATGGAGCTTGCAGTCCCTGTGTCAATCCACTCTTACATCTATAATGGTGACACCTGAAATTCCTTCCAAAATACTGGCTCTGACTATTTCTGGGTTTTCCAAACTTCTCATGTGAGCCTGAGAAAGTAACTTCACCTCTCTGATGATCTTTCCCTTATCTTTACTAGGGGAGAATAATACTCCCCCATTCTGTGTTATGAGACTTAGTTCATGAATATTTATCAATCTCTTTCAGCAGGAGAGAGTTGTAGAGTACGGGCCTCATCATAAATAATTTTTGAAATTGCAAATTGGAGACTTACTGCCACTTCTGTAGCTTGATATAGAAATTATTGATTTCCAGGAGTGATTCTGGAGCTGCATCCTCTCAGTTCCTAGCATGGAACTGTGAATTTTATGTAACGTTGGTATCCAAAGACAGCCCCTCTTTGTTTCCTGCCCAAAATGAAGTGTGCAGGCTGATCAGCTGTAGCTGGCAAGCTGTGGAAGCACCAAGTGAGGCCCAGATGACTCTGAGTGGCACAGATGGCAGCACTTGCTGTTGTTGCCCAGCTGCTCGTGGTACCTCTTCCCTGCAGAGAGAGGTGTGGGCTCTGCTCCACCTCAGTTGTGTTCAGGTTGGGCTGGGACATGCAGTGCAAGCCTCCCACTGCTGTTCTGCACTTTGCAGAGCTGTTCATCGTGCTGTTTATATCTCACAGGGTTTGCACACCCTTGACACAAACCTGAGTGTGCAAGTGAAGGCCAAATAAAGCCAGCAGAATGCTCTACGTTATTCTGAGTTGTGGGGTTGGACTTGCAGAGCTAGAAAGCAGATGAAAATTGAGATGTGTTCAAGCATTTAATGCCCTGATTAAGACAAAACAGACAGGGAGAGCTATAGAAGGTAGGTACTGCCATGTCCAGTGGCAGCTCCATAAAAACATGTAGATGAAATTGTCTCTTTCTAGGTAAAAAAAAGAGGGATGCTGTGTTTCATGCAGGTTCTGAACATCAAGAAGATCTTACATGTACTATCTGCAGTCTTAGATATATCTACATGCATCTGGCCTTTTTGGTGTCCAAAGTTTCTTTCATCAGGAAATTGGTGACACAAGTGCTGATTTTGCTTCTCTAATTCAATTTTATTTGACTGATATTAATTCCAAATTATTTTAGATGTATAATTTAGGCTGAAGAACAATGAGAATTTTACTTGGGAGCTTTCAAGCAGTCAGTAGATTGCCCCTGCTGTATTTTCACTTTGTGATAACATGCATTTTTCTGATTTCATCAGCTCTCTGAGCACACTTTTATGAAGCCTTACTGTGCTGTAATCTTCTGTAAGCTACTTTCACTGTAATTTACTATACCTGTGTTAATCCAATCCATCCCTAATGACACAATAATACTAACAAAAAGCAACACTAATAATGGGTCTGCACTGTGCATTTCATGTAATTTGAAAAGAGAAGCAATGAACATATGAGACTAAATCCTGCTGTCTTATTCATTCAGCCATGGCCTTTCAACAGAACAAAATAATATGCAGGATTAAGGTGAGTGGAATTTTACCCTTTCTATATCCAGGCCTCCTGAGGATGCTGCATTTAATTCTATTTGATAATCTTCTCTTATTTGCCATTTCACACCAGCTGAAACTGCAGCTGCCTGTCAGGAATTGAGTTAGTCTGAGCTCCAGCTATCTCATAGGTAGCTTAGTGCACTAAAGCATGGGCTCCTCTGGAGAGTCCTTAGGGAGGAGAACTCATTTAGTAGAAAATTATAATTGGGGCTTCCAAGTGGTTCTGGAATCATCCCTGTATATTTGGATGGAATGATGTATTTCCAAAGCCTCCAAGTGTGTAACCAAGCAGGGTGTGCTTTTAAGGATCAAGTAGGCAACCAGACTGCCTCAATTCCTGGTCCTTTTAAACATGATTACTGGGAAAATGTGTGAGATATTCACTCTACCACTGAGATGCAGTATGAGGGGTCTGGGGAGGGGTGTTCTCCTTCTGTGCTGCAGAGGGATCTCCAGTGGGTCCTTCACAGCAGCGTTGGGAAATGGGGCTGGTGTCTGTGTCAACATGGCCTGTGAGCCACAGGCTCCCTCACAGCTACTGCAATTACCCCTGCAGCCACCATGGGACTGAAATAGAATCCTGGGACTTGGGAAAAATGTGCTAGAAGGAAGGAAGATTAGCTGACCTTTTGTTTTGTTAAACTCAGGTTAGAACTGCAAAAATCAACACTTACGGGTGCATAGACTTTTTTTTTTTTTGTCTTCTTCTATTTTGTTTTAAGAAGAGGAGGCTTTGGTTGATGTGGTAGAAAAATCTGAGGAAAAGATTTGACCTTGAATATTTTCTGTAGTATCTCCTCTGTAGGAAGTTTCTCGTAAACCACAAAGATCATGATAGCCTGGTTCCATTGGGTTTGTCTGGTGTGCTGACAAGTGCATCATGATTCTACACAAGACATGGACTTTCCTATTGCTGCACAGTTCTGTGGGAACTGAATTTTGCATACAGTATTCCCATTAAAACCCTAAACACCCAACTGTATCCTTAGGTCTAGGTTTCATTTTTCATTTTCTTTGTCTAGTCTTTCCAACTAAAACATGTTCATTTTCACTGGTGGTGAGGTTCATAACAGTGCATAGCATCAACATTTTAAGCATTTGAATATCTAAAAATGTGAGGAACACCTGATATAAATTGTAAAATTAATATAATTCTACTTCATAATGTATATCTATTGTAATTTAAAATTACATGTTATTAATTTAATATATATTATACAATAATCTTGGCATCTCTAGACTTGGTTGTCTTTATGAGAATATAAACTTTACAACGCTGCATCCAAGTATTTTAAAGATCCTAACGTGAGATTTATCCTTCTTCCTTAAAAAACGACAAGGAAAAAATCATCTTCTCCCTGTTTTCAATTCTTCTTGTTTCAGAAGCACTATTCTGTTTACTGGGAAACAGTTGAAACTTCTTAATCGTCACAATGCTTAGCTAATCTGAACTAAACTGAGTGAGTTACTACAGGGCCATGGGAGACAGGACCCTGCTTGTTCTCTCTCTGAACTTTTGGTTGTGGTGTCAAGCTGCTCTGAAAGTTATTTCTCCCCAGGTGAGCCCCACAGTGCTCATGCTGCAGGACTGCAGGCCTAAACCTCTGCTGCTATCCCCCTGATACTCTGGTCTCTCCAGGTGACAGCCAGAGTGTTTTACAGTATTTTTTTCACAGCTGAAGAGGTTAAGGCTACAGTCACAGCAGGGGAGAGATGCAGGTTTCCTGATCAAAGCCCATCTCAGTTCATCTCTGTTGAAAGAACAGCAGAACTAAATTAAAATGCATTTAATTACAGTACAAAGAATTACACACGTTTATATTTCAGTATAGGTACCTTTACTTGGTCTACACAGATTTTTGTCTGGTAATAGGCCAGGCTTACAGGATAAAGTCAGGGCTTGAACTCAAGCACATCTTTCGTAACATGCTTCTTGTTTAAGATTAAGTTTATATAGCAATGGGCTCTTAAATGGTGGATTGTGTGCAGTAAAGACTGCAGCTAAACAAGGGGATGAGTGCATGTTTACACTTGAACTAAAATAAGCACGTTGATCTTAGGAAATCTGTACTACATAGCTCCCACTGCATAGCTGGCTTGGTCTTGGATTGGTGGAGGGATTGATGCTCTGATCTGGTGCTTAGTCCTCCAGCTGGATTTGATGGAAGAGTTTCTGTCCATGCAGTAAATTGAACAGATGCTGCAATGCAAAACTAGCTAAGTTTCAACAGCATTGGACTCTCTTCGCATTAGAGCAAATTAAAGGAAAAATCTTGAGAGCAGTTTTGGTACTGTGGGCGTCCCTGAAGAATGCGGAATTTCAAATTAGTGCACAAATCTCTCTCTAGCCCTCAGTGGCTGGGTGGGTAGGGAAGGAGGAAAATTGCAGGAGCTGGCTGCATTACAGATATTTTTCCTTCCTGTTTTGCAGGAAGGTGTCCTGAGAAATAACCTTTCTTTGTCTGTGGAATTGTGGAATCAGGAAAAAAAATTATTTTATGAAAAAGCATCTGTTGGAATTTTACTGGAGTCTTGTTGCTGCTATTAATGTTAAAAATGAAATGGTTTTAGTTCAGGAAAGGTTCAAAAGAATTGTTTCAGGAGTCTTACAAGATCTTACCATGATTTGGCAAGATGTCCTGCCAACTCACTCTCATCTGCAGCTGCTCTGCCAGGCTGCAGTTGAAATTTGCAGCCCCTGGAAGTCCTGAGGCTTCTGTGAATGCTTTTGGTCTGTGCTGGGTTTTGGACTTCTTTTTTTTTTTTTCCTTTTTTTTTTTTAATTTTTTGAGGGGAGGGAGGGCAGGTAGGCAGGGCTCTGAATTGGAAAAAAATTAAAATTTCACAATATGAAGTCCTCTGTTAAGCTGAATCAGCTTTTGCCTCAGAACTGCTGCCATGGTGTGCTCCACAGAGCAGAGAGGACTGCCTGTGTGGATTAGAGCCATGTCACTCCCCACAGCTGGTTTTGGGCTGTGCTGAAGAATAAAGGGACTGTGAGTGGAGGGCATGGCCTCGTCCCTTTATCCTGCACTACACAATCCCAAGCCTGCTGAGACAGTCTTTGCAGAAGTCTATAGGCAAGAGTAGTCCTGCTGATAAATATGTACATGCTTCAGTGTTCCTTGCATGTTCAGGGCCTTGATTAGAACGGGAAAGGGAACTGATAGCTGACCACAGATCATGGGTGCAGCAGAAAGTAGCTCAGCCTGAGGGCTCAAAGTGCTTTGGAGAAAAATTCAGAGTCAGCTGTAGCCATTTTTGAGAAAAGGTTCACTTTCAAACAAGAGACCAGAAAATATCTTCTAAAACAAGCCAAAAGCTTTCTCTCATCTGCTGAGTTACTAGAATTCTGTTTGCTGTCCTGTGCAGTCCAGAAGCCATTAATCACTATCCAGAATTTAAGATTTTAACTAACTGTGATAAGCCTAAAATACCAAAGACAGGACTTTCCTCTGAATTGTTTGACATTTCTGGAGTGTTCAAACCCAGGTGTTCAAGAGGATTGCATGTTAGAGCAGCAGCAACACAGCATATTTCTTTGCAATCACAATAATCTGTGAGATTCATTTTGAGAATAACTGAACTGCCAATGCTAAGATACAATGGCAAGTGATCTGCAGCAGATTGGGAGCCAGAACTTGTACTAGCACACGGCACTGGTTTGAAGTCTCCAGTGGAGAAGTCATGGAGTTATTTTCATCCTACTGTAGTCTAAAGCTAATGGATGGACAAAGAGCAATTGGATTTTTTTTTTTCCCTCATGATATTTCCCTTTTGGGTCCCTTATGCCCCCACTTCCTAAAACCAAACCATTTCAGAATGCCACTGCCCATTGTGCTCACTTGTCCTTGTGAGCACAAGGACACAGCACCATTTCTTCCAGAGCTATTTTAGCAACAGAGTCATCAAACAAGACTTTCAGAATGTATCCTTTTCAGCTCTGTGTTTCCACAGCTCCTGGTCATCTTCTCCCACCTGCTAAGGTATAATCCCAGAGAAGGTAGTAGGCACAACCTTGTTTTGTGTGTTCTCTCTTGCAGCTTTTAGAGGTGTCTCTTTTTAATTTCAAGAGAAACTGCTGTAACCAGTCTCCTGTATAATGAAGGTTATAAAGTTTTATCCAGTTCTTTATGCATCAAGTCCTTATTCACCTGTTTGAGATGTAACCTTCATCTTAGCAAGCTATGGTTTTATTAGGATGGAGTGAGTACCACTAAAGGAGGATCTCCTCTACTTTTCATGGTGATGGTTGTATTTTCCATCTCTTCATTAATGTTCTCATCTTTCTCAGTGGTTATAATTCAGTTAGGAGGGGAAAAAACCAAACATCTCCATTACTCTTCCTAGTAACTCTGTCCTCTCCTGACACTCTAGCTAAAGCATTTTTCTGAATGGAAAGCTGTTCATGAGACACTTACAAGGAAAAAGCTTATGGATTTGTAGATAGTAATGCTCAGTAAAGTGTTTTAAGCCTTATTAGCCTCATGATACACTGTGTTAAAATAATTACAGGATTAAGGAAATGCTTCTGCATGAGTCTTCATCTCTTTTGGCACCCTGGCAGTGAAAGGGGAGGGACAGTTGGATGAAGCAGGTGACAAATTTTGGAGGAAGGTAACCACACAGAAAGTAGCTGTCCTCAAGCATGAGTTGATGTGTCTCTTCAAAGTCTGGCACTGACTTTTTTTACACTTTTTTTTTTTCCCAGAATATCCAAATTTACCACTACTTCCACAAGGTTTCACACATTGTCTCACTGGTGGGAGAGTGAGACAAAACAGATTGTGATCTCACCAAAGCTATGGAGCAAATGGCCCCTCTTACCTGTTACAGCAGCTGCTACATAATTCCCTGCTCCCTCCAACCAGGAAAAAAAAATATCCTCATCCTCTTATACACTGAATTTTCTTGTGTAAAACTTTCATTATGGATTATGGTGGACTTTTGTTGTTGTTTTTGCTCCCATGTACAATAACAAATCAGTGAATTACTACAGCTGCATGCTGCTACTTGACTTCTGGGAAACTTACATGCTGTATTTTCCTGGAAAGAAGTAATACAGCATTGAGCATGTGGTCTATTGCCTGTTAGTTTCAAAAGCTTCTCCTAAGTATGTGTACAAATGTAGAATGGTCTATATTGCTTTGAAGAGTTGGGTTTGCATTGTTCCTTTCTTCCTAATAGAAAGTATTTAAGTAAAGTTTGGTGATACTTGGTTCAGGGTTCAAAGTGTAGGTGCTGCCAGCACAAATGCTGGCACAAGGATTCCTTGTCCCCTACCTAAGGGGTCCAGGTCTGTCTCAGTTCTTTGAAGTACAGTTTAGAAAAAGAAATGAACTGAAGCTGAAAGTGTCAGGGTTTATGTGCCTCACTGGCCTCATGAAAGCCCCAATTGGGGAGAGAGACAAAATAAATTTAGTATGTTACTTTGAGAGGTTCTGTATTAATACAGTGAAAGACAGGGCCTGCTACAGTGGGCTTTCACTGAAAATTGACAAGAGGGACAGAAGCAAAGAAGAGGGAAAAAAAAAAAAAAGCAGAGGTAAAGCAATTGGTTCAAGTTTGCCCAGGCTGTTCATTGACTCCTGTGATTCCCAGAACCATCAACAGCTTGTGCTGCCTCCTGAGAGAGCAGTGGTCCCAATATACAGGTGTTCATAAATAGCAAACTGGGAAACCAAATAATTCTGCAGATGCTGTTCTGTCTTTTCAAAGCACTTTTGGAATGGTGCATATCTGTGGGAGAAGGTGTTGTGAAGGTGGGAGTACTGTTCTGCAGCCACAGTTCTATTTATGCTCTTGCCTGATATGCAGCTTTTCATGGACCTTCTATCCTATAAAGAGATGGATCCTAACAAAACATACCTCTTTTATTATTAAACATTATTATTATTTTATTAGAATAGTCACCAAAGCTTTAAGGGCATTATTATGGAAGAACATTAGAAGCCAATTAATGTGCTGCCCAAAGGTTTTTAGGCAGAGCTAAAGTACTTTGGTAGAGAGCTGAACCACTGGAGGTGCTCCCGAGGCTGGGCTGGCTCCACCTGCAGCCTGGGTAGCTCTTGCTTATCCCCCTTTGCCAGAGCAGGTTTACAGTCATGGATCTGGCTTTTACTGCCCACATTGGAAGAAACTGCTTAGTCATTACATCTGATATTAAATTTTTCATAGAATCATTTGTGGAATTGACACAGAGATGTTGTTATATTCTTATAACCAGGCACAGGAACATAATTACATGTCCAAAAGGTGGAAAGCTACAAGGATTCCTTTTCTAACGTGTCCCTTAGCAAGGAAGGCTGAAAAGACCCATCTGGAATTATTCAGCCTGGCATTGTAGATGATGTTCTTGATTTTATGTGATAATCCTGACTTACAGTTATCTCTTTTGATAAATACAGTACTTTTGTATTTCTTCATGTATTCTATCTGTCAGGATCTTGGTTTAAGGAAATACACAACAAGCTCACTAGAAAATGGACACCTGATCTGAATGATCTTTAGCTTTCAGTTGCATGCCACCCTTGGAGCATATGAGGACATACACAGACAAGGTGAGATTCAGATCAAGGGGACTTCCTTTCCTGAGTGCCAGACAGGTGCTATAAATCATAAATTATAGAGTCAGGCACAAGTGTGGTGATTTCTGTAACTCAACAAATGCAGCTAACATGACACTTCTAATGCACAGCAGAGAGCAAGTCACCAAGGCAGTGAAAGTATTTTGTTGCTTTAGCAAACTTCTTTATTGCACTGTGGCTTTCTTAAAAGCTGAGATGGTTGATTTTTAGACAATTCTGGTGGATTCCTTCATGAAACATAAAATTTTTTTGGACCATTTATCCCATGATCGTTTTTTTTTTAGTACGATTCCATGAAATTTAATGAAAAGGCAAAATTTGAAATATTTAGAAAACAGATGGGGTGGGGGGGGAAGATTTAGCCTTACTTTTCACACAGAACAAAACTCTCCTTCTTCCAAAAATCCTGGAAAAGAAGGGCCCTTGTTTTGTGAGGGTCACGAGGTGGCGCTCCAAGGCACCGTGTGGTCCCTCCGGGGACGCTCCGCGGTGTATCCATGGAAGACTCGGGCTTGGAATCCACCGCTGCACCTCAGCCGGGTCACACACACACACACACAAAAAAAAAAATGAGTCCGGATTTAAAATAGCAATATCCCTAACCCCACCCCTAAGGGATTAAGGACGGGAATGCCCAAAGTAGGGGTGTAAACACGCGGAAAAGCAAACAGCTTTGGCACCGTGCGGTAGTGGTTTAGTTTTATTGGAGGATAAGGACCGTGGTGTGGAGTTTTACTAAAGGCGCAGCTGGGCTGAGCAACTGTCCTTAAATTTCCTTCCTATCTCTTCAAGTTTAAAAGTACTTAATACTGCTACTTTCTGGGCAAGTGTATTGTAATGTCATATTCGTACATTTGGGAGGAACTTGTCAAAAAGAGGCACCTAAGGCTATGACAGGGTGTATTTATTTGTCTTGCAGACGACAAGTGGAATTCATACGACAGACAGACTCTCAGGGGAATTAGGGGTTGAAACAACCTCAAGTAGCAAAGCATTTCAGCAGTGGGGTACCTGTGAAAAAAAGGCATAAAGCGAATAGGGGCGGCACGGCCCTAACAAGGGATGTCTGCCAGATATTTCAGTCCTTTAAAGACAGTCTGAAAGAATTTAGGGTCATGGAGCTTGCCTCGGAGGGGAGAAATGTCTCATGTTTGGGTTTAAAAGTGAAGGATTTTCGCCTCCAGGGTGATGGTGACAATAACACTCACATGTCCGTCTGCAGCGGAGATGATTTTGGGGAGAGGATCTCCCTCGGGACGGGCCAGGGCCTCAGGGATCACTTGCGGAGCCGTGGTTGGCCCGAGTGTGAAGGGCTCGGAGGAGCAAACCTAGGGCTGGAAAGGTGCACTGGCCTCCGCAGCAAAGCGCTTAAAATGCTGGAGGAAGCCAGCTGCTGGTGATGAACCGTGGCAAGCGGGAGAGGAGTTAGCCGAAGCTAGGAGGTAGGCAGGGAAAAAAAAAAAAAAAAAAAAAAAAAAAAGAAAAAAAAAAAAAAGAGAGTTGTCTTTCAGCCTGAACCCGAGAAGGGGGAAGGATCCCTGGCCGCGGTTGCCAAGGAGATGGGCAGTGTCCGGCGGCCTGTCTGCCCTCACAGCCGCGGCGTGGGGGTGTCCGTCCCTCTGTCCGTCTGTCCGTCCATCCCCTGGCGGCGCCGGCCCCAGCCGCGGGGAGGCGCAGCGCGGAGGGTGCCGATGCTGCCCGGTCCCTTTGCCCGGTCCCT